>CAJNOQ010001650.1:0-29646 GCA_905250885.1 Didymodactylos carnosus | reverse complement strand
TGGAAAGAGGAGATGAAGGCGCATCGAACTGTAGATTACTGATTTTTCTAATATGATTTCTGAAGTGTTTTTATTCAATTTTCTAACCGTCGGAAAAATGCTTTTTTTATGAGAAAAAGAAAAAACAGAAAAGTTGATCGAAAACCGTAGTAGAGGTTCGTCTGGAATATGTATTATCCTCAAATAATTAAATTTACACCTGAGTCTTTCGCAGTTTATAGATCTTTGATTAGCGGCTTGAATGTGAACCTGATTATTGGAAATTCACTGTAAACAACTCATGGGATAGCTTTGTTCTTTAAAAGGTCAACTAAAAACCTTACAAAGAACAGGTTAGAAAAATCAGTAATATATGGTTCAATACGTCTTCATCTCCTCTTTCCAATGGTGAAAACCGCAGTTCTCTATCTTGTTGCTATCAAACGTTATTCAAAAAATACTCACGAGCATTCATGCTACCAGCACATATGCGAAAGAAATAGATCTTATCGAAATTTTATTATTATGATATTAGTTGAATAGTGATCAAATAGCATAGAAAAATAGAGCGAAAGACGCTCTATCTGTTCATAAAAAAACAAAAATTTTTCAAGCTTTCTATAAGAAAAAATAGTACCTCCCTCACTACTTTTGGATACCCCTAAGTATTTTAGTTTTTGCTGGTAACAGGCGAAAAATCGGTTTTGGGTAAAATGCCTCTGGCGAAGTTATTTTCATTTCTACACAGAAACAAATGTTGCTACTATGCTCAGCGTAGTCGATTATCAATATTCCATGGCATTTCGAGATTCTCAGAGATGTCTGCTCTAAGATAGAGACGCGCTCGGGGAAAGCGAGCCCTGCCCGAACGATGATAGGTGGAGAGCTGGGACTTGCATAATTTTGTAGAGTAAAGTCGGGACTACTTACGCATGCAAAAAAAAATTATTAACCTAGTATGTTAGTTTTCTGACAGCGGAGCTGGTTTTCCAAAGATCCTGGGGAAAATCGGACGTATACAAAGTTTTGAAACAAGTTTCTACTTACAAAACCATGTCTTAAGGTCTTGGGAACATGGTGGTGGTCAGGTCTCTATCTCATTTCTATCAAAAGTTATCCAAAAAATACCCACAGGTACCGTTTTTTTGAAATGGATAATAGATACCCGAATGACTTTGTGTCTAATAACTGTTGATGCATTTCCGGTGTCTTGAATACAACTACGTGATTTATCCATGGCTGATGGGTCTTGATCGTAGCTAGTGCCTTGAGACTTTTTGATACGTTAGTGATGTCTATCGAAAGCACTTAGGCTATTTTTGTCAAAAAAACATAGTAATTTAGAGGTGTTTTGTCAAGACATCAAGGCGACTAATAGTAAGAAAGATGGGAACATGCATCTAACGTGCCTTCATTACGCGCGGTGGATACATTTTGAAGCCATCAGGGTAATTTATCAAGACACTTTTTGGGCAGTGTAGAACTTCGAAAAAGAAAGTCGACGTATTTTTGCTCAAAAGTATCTAAAAAATGTTTTCTACTGATTTTCTGAGAAACCATGTTTTTCATTGCCGACCATTATGACCCCTGAAATTTGTGATCCGATTGAGCTAAAACTTCTGCTATAGGTACCTAAAGGCATTGTTCAGATGTAGTTTAGTTGATTTCGTTTTTGACTAGAGTTTTCAAAATGAAAAGCCTTGGATCTTCACACAGATTCTCGTATTTCCACTATAACTGCGAGAGAAAGAAAGATAAAAAAATACATCTGATAAACACCATTTGGTATCTCTAATAAAAGTTCATAAAATGGAGTTTTTGGATGGAAATTACACGTTTTTTTGCCAGTATGAGACAGAAAGGCTATGTTTTCATACTTTAAAGCCTCATCTGCATTGATTATTGACGAATATTTTTTCAAGATAAAATACAAGATTGACTCGTTTGTTGAACTATTTTTGACTATAATGATTTTCGTTTTTTACTAAGAGCTTAACTTCTTGTTCGGACTCTAAAAAGTGACGACTCTCCCAGCTCTGTTTAGATCCTGTTTTATAGCAATAGAAACAATATCAACTGCAACTATAACTAAGTTTTTTCATTTAAAATTGATTACAAATAGTTATATTTTGTAGAAACTCGAAAGCAATTTTTTTTGGATGGCAAACCTCCCGTTTTTGATAGAAATCCCCCTTGTCAGTTTTTTGATAGTCCTTTCCTTTTTCCATTAGAAAATTATGCGATGAATAGTCCTCGACAAATTGACTGCAACGAATTGACCTGCAACGAACTGATCGTGCGACGAATTGTCCGCGACGAATTGTGCTGCGACTAATTGACCGGTCACCTGGATCTCAACATGATGTGACTATCTGTAACAGGAAATGGAGTTTTCTAGTTACTTTACCATTGCAGTTTTGATTCATCGTTAAAGTTTTCCAGGTGAATCTTTTATCTTAACGTCTAAGCAAATATAAAACCCCTGTATTTAGTGGTCAGTCTATTCACTTTCCGACTTTGACCTACTTTTGAAAAAAGAAGCTAGCTAAAAAAACCCACTGTTTTTTGATGATGGTCATTCTTATGCGCTTCAAGGGTTATTCAGCCATCTACTCTAGCATTACTAAACACGGAGAACACCATTAAATACGGGAGTTTTACATTTGGTAGGCGTTAAGATAAAAGAGCCATCTAAAAGATTTTAACAATGAATCAAAATTAGAAAACTCCATTTCTTGTTACAGATAGTTACATCACGTTGAGACCCAATATACTAAACTTTCCAGCTTTTCTCCATGCCCTCAGATAAATCTACGAAATATAACTGTTTGCGATCAATTTTGAATAAAAACAATTAGTTGTAGTTGTAGTTGATGTTATTCCTATTGCTATAAAATAGGATCGAACCAGAGATGGGAGAGTCGTCACTTTTTATGACGACACATTTTGATTGAACTACTCAACAAACAACACAGCACAACCAGATACTTATGGATTATATTAACGACCACGATTCTGATCAAAATATAGAATCTGAACAGCTTAATGAGGATAGTCTATCAGATGTCGAATCAAGAGATGATATTGCAATCAATAATAGTCCACTCTTAACTAACACAATCTCATTTTTTTATATTCGTCGGATTACATCAGTTTACGCGTAAACTGATGTAGTTCGACGAATATAAAAAAACGAACAATTGTATAAAACACATGATACTATAACGACTATGTATTTTAATTGATATCAACTAGTTCTAGTCATATATAATAGAGTCGATCAATTTAGGCTAAATCCACAAGTGGTTCTGGAATGCTATTATATTGTGATGATTTAGTAGTTAAGGAAAAATTAATCACTACCGAAATTGAGCTTTAGAAAAACATTCATACACTTGAAGTAATAAAGAAGAGAATACATCTATAAACAAACAAAAAAACCAATTCGTGATTTTCTTCTATGCGTTTTACTAAGCTCTTTTTGACGATCAAACATCTTATTTGTTTAAAGTTTGTCAATGTTCTATATATCTCTTATTCAAACGATGTATTCTTCATATTATGAACATGTATGTGCTTGTGCATAATTGAGGTTCATATGTTCTCCTTTTGGTGGTTTTTTCTTTTTGTTTGAATAATGTAGTATACAACTAGAGTAACATTATATTATATGAGAAATTTCAATGACATTTTTCGAGAGCTTGACAAATTTTTTTCGATTAATCTGTGATGTACCTGTTAACATTCTAAAACTTTGTTGTCATTTTGTTGATATTTTTTCTTTATTTTTTCTACTTCTTTTTTAACACAACACGTATATTCACTTCATTATTCGTTATGTCCTTATCCTAAAACTGAATAAAATTTTTCTCAAAACGGTTGGGTCAGTTCAATAAGCGAAAAATCAAAATTCTCATTACTATTGAATATACAGAAAATGATTATGGTAGCCACTCTCTTAGTAATCTGTCAGTCAAACTTCTACTTTTATATAAAACCTACTAAACATGGTTGATTTATATCAAATTTGTTTTGACACAATGTGAAAATATTTTTCACTTTTATTCTTTGACATCTGCCATATAAGTAAGAAACTAAATAGTGAATTTTTCTTCTAAAAATTTTCGGAAAAATGTTTTATTGTTCAAATTGTGAATCTCTAAGATATTGCTATATACTTTTATCTAGATTTACCACAATGATACAAAACAGATCGTATTTGATATTTATAGTTTTAACTTATTTATTTAAAATTAGTTTCATGTTAAAATGCTATGATGATAATAGTTATAATACTTTCGACAATCAATATCGTCCTTCTCTAGTTCACAATTGCTATTCATGTATGATTTTTATCGAACTATTACCAACAACAACAATTTTATCAAAGATTAAACAAAAATCTCTAGTTACTATTGATGAAGACGATCTTGATTATTATCCTAATAAACGCTTTGCCAACTATGTTAATGAAAATGATAGTATTTCTGTACGAACGACACTACATCCATTTTTATATTATACACAAAATGATCAACAACAGCAACATCGTTATGTACCAAATCGACGTTGTATTAAAGAACAAGAATCACCAGTTTATGGCTATGATGACAAAAATTGTTTTTGTAATACAGATTATTGTAATGCGAATATCGAACGTTGTAAACTTGAAATATCATTTAAACCAATTTTTCCATGTTATGATGGGTTTACGAATTCTTTAACAATACGTCAGAAATGTCGTAGTTGTCAGATACGGGCAATAAAAGCGACCTACTATAGTTCTAATTTACAATATCAATGTTTAACATTTGGATGGATTGATATTAGCAACAACAACGATAGTGAACAAAAAAGTTGTACATGTCAAAAAGCAATGTGTAACGAAGATTTTCTTACGTGCAATCTTCAACGTCAAACTTATTTGTTTAAAAAAGATAAAGTAGTAGAAAGTTCCACAGTACCTATTACACCTTATTTTATATCGAATCCATTTTGGAATCGTTGGACATCGGCATGGAAGGCAAATTATAAGAATAAGCAATACAATGAAGTTACAGCAACAAAAACAATCAGTCGAAACTGGTGGTTAACTACTACCATTGCCACCACCACTACTCCTGCTACTACCACCACTACCACTATCGCCACTACCACTATCACCACTACTCCTGCTACTATCACCACTACCACTATCGCCACTACCACTATCACGACTACTACTATCGCCCCTACCACTATCGTCACCACCACTATTGCTACTACTACTACTACTACTACGACCACTAGTACTACTACTAAAACATCAACATATTCAGCAATACTTAATGTGGATAGTGTAAATTCATCGTTAGTGCTGACAGAAAATGTGACAGTAATGGACTATATACCAACATTAACATCACCCAACTTTTATAATGAGGCTGATGTCAAATCGATATCGATGAATATGCAAAATAGTACATCGATGATAGTTGAACAAGAACAATCCAGTTTTCAAGAGATATTGAAAACAACGACACATTTCGATTGGACTACTCAGCAAACAACACAGCACAACCAGATACTTATGGATTATACTAACGACTACGATTCTGATCAAAATATAGAATCCGAACAGTTTAATGAGGGTAGTCTATCAGATGTCGAATCAAGGGATGATATTGCAATCAATAATAGTCTACTCTTAACTAACACAATTTCAAAATTAAATTATTCACATCAACAAAAATTCGATGATCTTAGTGAAAGTTTGCCTATACTAATTAATTTAACAGTAGATTATTCATCAATCGTTAATTACTCAAACATTAGTGAGCCGTTGTCGACAACAACCATGATTCGTAATTTTCAAACATCTTCTGCTGTGAGAAAACTTACTGAAAATACCATTGCGTCCGTTCTAGTGAAAAGTTTTACTCAAAATATTGAAAATAGAACCGAATTCCTTAATGATTCTAATAATTCAATATTTTCAGCTGAATTCATACAACTTAGAGGTCGATATAACTCAGGATGCATCAAAATCTGTAGTCATTTGTTTTTATTTCTTTGTACAGGCATTCTCTGGATCTTCCTTTCGGTTAGCTAGTGGGGACAAACATTGCCATTTACAACTGTCTGAAGTAAACAAAAAAAATTTTTTTGTCAGATTTTCAGTAAATTCTGTTGTCTGTCGTAAATAGTATTAAAAAACCAACCAGCTTAGAAGAAAGCAATTGTGTATTCATGTTATGGTTTCTTTCATTTTTGTATAAGGCATCTGTTATTGTTTTTTTATATCTTGTCACTACTGAGTGTTTGATGTTCAGTTATAATGAGTTACAAACAGAAAAACGATTGATACATATGTATGAAACTAATCCTAGTTCTATTTGTTTGACTGAACACAGTAAATAAATTTATTTTAGCCAGTCTCATCGGCAAAAAAAAAATTCAGTATAGTCTTAGCTATAATTAAGTTCATCATAATGTTAGTTGATCTCCTCGCCAAATGTAGATAATGACCGTTTTCATTCCTAATAAAATCTTATTTCTATGGTGTGACTTGTGCTGAGCTTTTTAATGTAAAAATAATTAATTTTCTGATATCAAACTAATCTGTTAAGTGAGAATCAAACAATTGGTTAAATGAATCAATAAGAAATGCATGAACGTTTTTACTAAAAATATTCTTAGGACGCTTTCTTTGGGGATTCAATAGGATGAAAGAAAAAATTGAATTTCCAAATCATTTATTGCTGATTCTAACTATATTTGAAAAAAGAATGAGAAATCGTTCACTCGAAATTATATACGTCTGTTGTCGTTAGCTTTATTCTTGAAATATACCAGTTAGCTGAGATATAATATTTTTCCACTCGTATGCGCATTTTCTATATTAATTAACATAGTGGAAAATAGTTTAAGCTTTTTCTATAGTAACTGATTTCAAAGGACAACCAAGCAAGTTTGAGAATTTTTTCTTAAAACTTTCAATAGAATTTGTTTGATTATCAACTAATTAATTAAGCACTACCAAAACGCTCGAACTTATTATTGATAGTCATACAATGTACATTGTATGTATTTCTGTCCTTAAATATCTTCAACAACGGACCGTAACCGTTTTCTCCATTATATTATCAACTTATTACACATATCACCGCAAAGCTGCTTACTCTTAGTTTTTACTTATCAATCGTCAGTTTTCTTTATTATACTGATATCGTTCCTTTAATACCTGTGCATTTGGATGTGTTTATTGTGTCTTTCTGCTGAAAGTGAAAGGAGGAGTATCCTTTTCTCAGGTAAGAAAATAAAACTTCTTATTTTTACGTTAATAATGATAGCTATCAGCCAGTCTCGACGAGTTCCAAGCTAAACTCGTAAAAAGCCTGTCTGTTCTCGATATCTGCATTTTTTGTAAAATTTCAAGACGTCTGTAACTCGGGATTGAAAAATCAAAGATTATTACTTCACTAATTTGGCTCAAGAGTGCCATTAGCTGTGATTTCACGTTACAATCAGACTGCTTGACTTAAGACACAGAACGATACAAAGATACAAAATCGTGCAATGAGTGCACCTTTGTAAATTGCTCTACTAGAGTTCAACAGTGAGAATTTAGTTGGTGAAAATGTCGGGAAGAATTGATTTCCAATCTACCAGGAATTGCTAATGTTTGGCAGCTTTGGAAACCAACTATTTTTTGATAAGTTTGGCATTATTAAACAAATCACTGTTTGCGACTGTTTTCTTTCGTAGTTATGCTACTATAATTTCTAAATATGCAAACATTCGATCCATATATTCTGCGATTCTAAGGGAAACTAGCTTTTGCTAAAAGTTGAACAAACAACGGTGTAGTACTCTAAATGGCAAGATCTTGCGGGGCAAGAATGTCCGAAGATCTTGTTTCCTTGGTATCAAGAACTTCAACTAGGATATCGACACATTATAACAGCAAGACTCCATTAGATACAATCATGCAGTAAATTAATAATACATCTCATCCATTTCAAGGTCTAAGATACTCATAGCTTTGCTGGAAACTACTGATGTTGGTTTCGTGATCAGTGAATGGTTCGTTGTTGTGAATCAACTATCCGCTTTGAAAAACACTGATCTAGAAATCGAACATTTCAGACTATTTTCTACGACTTGAATCAACGCTCGACGAACTAAAGAAAAACATTTTTATCAGAATAGACAATCCATACCAAAGACGGCAGATCTGAATTTGGACATATAATCTGACAGGTCCAGGTCCAAACGTGCAATAAAGCTTGAGAGATACTAATCTTTAAGCAGTTTTTTTTTTTGTTTGTTCATTCTAATTCTTCAAGACGACCAAGTTAGAGATAAACCTGGATCCGTATCTGTCTCTCTCAGGCCTGGGTTTATAACCTGGATCTGGAAAAAGGACTTGTGACCTGTGACATGGACCTTGACCTAACCTGAACCTGGACTTGAATCTGTGACTTGGACATGAACCTGTACCTGAGATCCGAAGGAGCTTTCAAGCCTAATACAAATAACACTAAATATTCCGGTGTGAGCTTCACACGATGAGTCAAAACAGCTGGGAAAAGGCAAAATTTTACTACTTTTGCTGGAAGAGTAAAACGCGAATAAGTTGAGCTCTACGAAATGAGGTTGATCTTACGGTTTGCGCTAAAACTTTTGTAAAGTGTGATATGCTTCAGATGGATTTATCCATCATCAAGTCAAGGCTGTCACATCTTGAATAACATGCTTCTGCCTCTCGGCAAGCTATAATAAAAACAGAATGCCGACTAGACTCTAAATAAAAATATTCATAAAAATGGGAAATCATGAAAGACTACAAGCACATACCAAGCTCCTCTTTCATACATTAGGTTACTCTTTCAATAAGACTATTTTCGTCCATCACTAAAATCTTAACTATCTACTGACTAGACTACATCACTATGGATACCAACTGTCTGTCTCCATGAACTAACGAGGGAATTACCCGAGGTTATAAATCGATTTCGAGTTGGGACTATTTTGTTAGAAAGGCCCTAACGAGTAGTGAAATATCCCAACTTGGTTCATCATTGAGACTCGAATATTTGACCCTCACCCTTACCTTCTAGTGGAATATTCGAGTCTCAATATCTCAAGGCAGGAAAATTCATTCATTAGCACCGAATATTTTTCCATCGTACTGCTGTGACCATGGGCTACAAGTGTGGCAAGTTTGAAATCAGTCGGATTTTGCTCGAAATCTAAGCTCTATAGGCAAAAAACTGACTAAAAATTCAGTAACTCAACAACAAAGCACCGTGGAGATGAACCAAGTTGGGGTATTTCATTACTCGTTAGAGCCTTTCTAACAAAAATAGTCCCAACCAGAAATCGATTTATAACCCCGGGTGGTTCCCTCGTAATTCTTTGTTCTGTCTGGCACGTGTACAGTTTCTCTATATATAAAGAAAAGAGAAAAAAAATCTCAAAAACGCTTGACAGAATATTCAAGACAAGAATGGTCAAGAAAAAAAAGATAAGATTCTTTAAGATTTTATAAGACACAAGAATCCTTAAAGAATAATTTACAGAATGTCGATTAGTCCAGCTGCGTATTTCACTTTTGTTCACAATACCACGCGCCGAAAACTATCATGTCAAGACTTGAAAATTACATTTCGATAATGTTAATTGTGAAAGCGTAGATCTACTTTACGTACGAAAAAAGAATACCACTGAGAAAACACTTTCTCCACCGGCGTTGATGTGGCTGGCACGCATAATATGCAAACATTGAACAAATGTTGATATCGCCTTATAGAAGAAATTCCATGTAATGTAATAAAAAAAGCAAAAAAAATGTTGAAATTGTAAAAATTTTCGTTGTGTAGAAAAGGCTAAATTGAACTCAACTTCAGAACTAGAGTAGAGTCGAATCATTTCTCTTGCAATCATTTTTTCTAACAAACTAATTATAGTATATCGACTGTAAAAGAAACTGGAATTTCTTTGATTTCCTGTACTTTTCTTCAAAATGAAAAGTCACACGATTTGAGTGTTTATCTATGTGATAACATCTGTACCATACAGTCAGTCATCTGAAAGTACATTCATATTTTCATAATCTTTTCGTCAGGACATAGTAGCAGTAATTGCAATTTCTCCGCCCACAAAAGTTTCAAATAAAAACCATATGGCTAGAATTAGGATCGAATTTTGCACAAAACTGTCGACTCAGATTTTTGAAAACATCACTCTCAATTTTTTTTTCTCGAAAAAATCCCTCCCTCTACTTCTTTCATATTTTACCTTCTAATTTAGTCTTAATCCAATGACTTTTATATACACAGTATTAAATATAGCTACATACAGTTTGCTGGTGAAGAAGTTGCACGAAAGTGATAGAAAATCCACTGATTTTTTTGCAAAAAAAAGAAAAAACACTTATGGTCCTTAGCAGGGGTCGAATCTGCGTATATCCTGACAGTCTAAGTTTTAATCAACAAATCATGGATCACTATAATTCAATATAATTGTTTTAAAACAACATTGTAAAACAACAGTCTCTTTGGAATCCCACGATCAGTCAGCAAGGAAAACTTATTTCCCACATTTCTTCAGAATCTAAGAAGACATTAGAAAACTAAAAAAGATGAGTGACTGGAAAGCTATTGACATGCCATTCTAAAATTTATATTATCTTTCAATAAGACTTTTCTTTATGGTTTATCTTTAAATGCCTTATCTTTAAAGTTATAGGTAGGTTTATCTTTAAATTCTTATGATTTATGAATATCTTATAAGATTTTTATAAATTCGTTACCAGAATCAGTGATTTCTTATCACTTTCGTGCAACTTCTTATATAAGAAATTTGTAAGAAACCGATAAGATTCTTATCAGAATTAACAAATTTGATTTTACTAGGAAGAACAAGTTTTTCCCTACTTGAAGGATATTTTGCCTTACAATGGAGTCTCCATCCAATGAGTTATATACATGGTTCGATGCAGTTTGTCAGGCACTTTCCGAATATGGTCTAAGAAGTTAAAAAAGGTTGTGAAACAAGGTCAAAATTGGAAAATACAGGAAAAATTCTTTTTCTACAAATTTTCCCAACAAAAATTTTTCCATTTAAGACAAAATGATCGAAATATAGGTAATTGGGAGTACTCTATCCATCCAAACCAATTTTGGAACTATGATCGGGTTCCACAAGCCTTTTTAACTTTTGAGACCATATTCGGAAAGCGCATGAAAAACTGCATGTACGTGGTTCAAAAAATTATTTGTCCACCTACACCGTGTGACTGTGTTTTGTGTGCTATTTTAAAATGAAACAAGATACAGAGCTCGGGCAACTGTCACCGTGTAGAGCATTATCGATAGCCTGTATGCAAGTACGTTTAAACTTTTGTAAAAAAAATTTGTTAATTCTGATAAGAATCTTATCGATTTCTTACGAATTTCTTATATAAGAAATTAGTAACAAACTTATAAAATTTTTGTAAGACATTTACCTGCTTCTTGTCATCTTCTTATAAAAGTCTTATTAGATCCGTATATAAGAAACAATTCTAGGGGTATATGTGTTAGATAGAGAAAACATTTTTACATAAGAAAATATATGTGTTTCCTGATTTCAAACTCGCTCTGATAGTCAAAACTTAATTCGGATGTCAATGTCACCTATACTTAGAAGTCACTTTTCTCTGTCAAGAAGATGTTTGTTTCTATTTTTAATTTGATATTGTGATCAGCATGCGAAGAAACTGAATTGAATGATAAATACTCCAAAAGATTTTGAGGAAAAAAGCTTTTTAAAATGTCTCTACGGAGGCACAGCGTGCATTTTTCCCGCCAGAGGGACATGACACTTTTTTGGTCAAAAACATTTTTTTTCGCTTGAATATAACTAACTATCTCTTAGAAAGTCACGTCAAAGAAAAAAACAATTTTTTTTTGACGAAATATCCCTGGTACTCTTGCCCCAATTTTTTATAACACGTTTTTTGTCTTAAAATGTTTGTGTCATATATCATTCGACGCAGTTTTTCACGCTAATTCAAAATATAACCTAGATTTCTTGGTTAAAAGTGTTTACAGGTCGAGAAATTCGATTTTAGCTGAAAAATCTAGACAAATATTTTGCGCTCACTATAGTGAAGATAGCCGTACGGAAACATTTTTAACTTGGAAAATTAATTTTCTTTTTTGAACAGTTTAAGTTCAAACTGTATAGCTAAAAGTATTCAGAATATCTGTCGTTTAAGTATGTAAGTTTGATAGATTTGATTTAAAAAAATATTTTCCGGTCATGTCTGTGCTTTTAGACCCGGTTTGAGCCAAGAGTTTTCCGAAGAGCCTTAGCAGTTGGAATAAAACTTTTAGCATCATCCGATAGCCCCATCTATTGAATTATATTGATCCACATTCAAATCTTGAAAACACGCATTTTTGATTTGGGACTAAATGTCCGCCTGAATGCACACTGTGGGAGGCGACCAGAAGCGAAAATTTTTCGAGAAAACTGAGAGTGATGTTTTCAATGTTTTGAGCAGATAGTTTTGTGCGGAATTCGATTCTGATTCTAGCCCCATGTGGTTTTTATTTGAAACTTTTGTGAACGGAAAAATGAGATTACCGCTACTTGTCCTTTATCTGATAAAGTATAACTCTCGTTTTGAATTGCACAAAAACTCGCTACTGCGCCTAACTCTTTGGAAAAACAATTCTTGTTACTGAAATTAATTGATTCAAGGGAAAACGAGCAATTGTTGAACGATTTTTCTATAAATACTGATCAAATTTTATTATTTTTTTAAAAAAGTTTCCCATTATCGAGAGAAGGCTTCTCCGGGCGTTAGTATCACTTAGAAAGGTATGTTTCTCCGCAATGATGGAATGTACCCAATGACAAAAGTTTTTTCTTTGAAAACTCAAACAAAAATGTACCGTTTCGTTCAGACGATTTTGTCCAACTACAGAAAAAAATTGGAGAATTATCCAATTATCCTAGTCTATAGATTTAGTTGTCCAGATAAGTTTAAAAGATTTTGCTACTTTAAACTTGACTTGTTGTGGAACTGAATAAATTTTGTTTTACAATCACTTTTTCGTTACAGAAAAGCTCAAACCCTGAAAACTTGAATTGGCCCTTACCACACGCACAGTTCTCGAGACTGCCTTTTTGTAACTTTTCTCTCAACACAGTTCAGAATATATACGTTAGACATTACCAAAATAATTCGGCGATTCGATCTCGGACTGCGAACGTAGTAAAAACCAGTTCAAGTTTCCAAGACTCGAGCTTTTCTGTAACGAAAGAAGTATTTGTAAAACAAAATTTATTTAGTTCAAAAGAATCTCGACCTCTAGCCGCTCATAAAATATATTGTTCTTGACGTTCCTAGCATAACTTCTAAAAGAAAAAAAAAAATTCTTTATTATTTTTTATAGATCTATTTACCTCAAAAGTTTGATATAGTCTCTATCGCACCATACGATGCACTGAATTTCTCTAAATAAGAGATAATGCATCGGCATAAAGAACTCAGCAAGATTTTTCCCGAATATAAAAAGTTTTATCATGACAAGATCTATATGTTCTAGGAGTGATAAGACATTATCTATTTATTCTTCGCCTACTGCTAACATTTTACAGTCGACTGTTATGTCCTTAAAATCAAACAAAAGTAGTTTCTTTACCATCTGTCTAATATCAATAAATACTTTTATTTAAGAATTTAAAAATGTCGTCTGTTATTTTTTGATAAGTAACAGTTTACACAACGTTAATTTTTAACTAATTAATCAATATAATAATTATTAATATCTACGACAATAAATAAAATATTAAACAGAAGAAGAAAAAAAAAATTGTTGCATGTTAAATGGATAGAACAGAATAGAGAGGCGTATAATAAAATTGTTGCTCACAATTTTATAAAAATCTTATTAATTATCTAATCAAACAAAGGTAAATATTTTTCTTTCTTACTCCCTTAGTTCTTAAACTATTGATTAAGATAATTGAACAATTTTTGTACAGTAACAACCGTTCTTATTCATAAAATATTATAGTAAATCTTTTCTTTATGAAAAATCAGTTCCAACATATCAGTCTTATCTTTTAAGGCTTGTTTAAGTGTTTATAATTAAGATCTTAAGTTACAAATTTTGTTTGATTCTAAGAAATAAAATGTCGAGAATCAACTATTAACATATAAAATAGTGATGATATTATAAAATTTATTGAGTGAATCGTTTATTCAACTCAAAGTTGAAAAATGTTGAAAATATATTATCTAAATTGAATTAGTTACGTAAATGGTCACTGATTTGAATGAAAATCAAGTTTATCCATCGATTCAATTTTTTAGCCAAATCGGCCAGATCAGTACCAATTGTGTCCAGCTAAATTAAAATTGGAATTTTTCTTATTTTTTCGTACTTTTCTCTTTCCTTTTCCTCATCTTCGCCTTCTTCTTCTTCATCTTCTTCTAATTGCATTATGAGCCAATAGTTATTTATTCAAAATGTCTCATCAAAAAAAGAAAAAAAACACAAAAAAACGTTTTATAGAGTAAAGAATAAAAAAACGACACTAACGGCAAAACATCTAATTTTTATTCGGTATGTTTTCTATACTTGACTAAAAGATAGAAAATTAAATTGAATATTTGCCCCGTAAGATTTTATTGTCGAAAGAAATTTAATTAAAGTAAGTTTTTAAAATACAAAACAAATCTTCTATTATTATACAGCTAATGTTTAATGTTTCTCCGCACGTAAGATCAGGAAGTTTGTTTTAAATGTATTTTTACATAAGAAAAAAAAAGAGAAAAAAGATTGTGTCGATCGAACAACATACGCATTGTGATCGGCATTACTAATTATTTCTTCCACACTAAATGTTTCCTTTTTGATAAATTCTTAAAATAAAAAATAAAAATAAAAATATTTTTCAATATTTTCTGTTCAAACCATGTGTTAACTTAAAAACTAATACCGTTTTCGCTATAAAAATCTAGTTTTCAACTAATCCTTTATTTCAACTAATGAGAGCTAACACTCATTTTTTTCAATTTAAACACAACTGAAAAGAGAAAAGAAAAAAATTGTACTATAATGATCATTCGGTGATAACGTAAAAATTCGATTTTGAATTAATCTAGTTAGCTTTTTGATATTTAAAATTATGCAAAAAAAAAAAGAGAAAATTCATTCTATTTGGTTGAAGAATCAATCATAAAAAGAGCTTATAGATAATGAATGTAACGGACTGAAAATCTGAATTTTTTTATCATAGTACATAGTATCAATAAACTGAAATTCATTAAAACAAGAATTTTCTTCTCTAAGATTTTTGATCATTTGAAGAGTGAAAATGATCTTCGGGCGTTTGAATTTATTTGTGAATTTTATATACGACTATTCAGTTTTTAATTTTATTTCTAAATGTAGGACAACTTGTTCTAAACTACTTTCTGTTTATATCAGATATGTAAACGAAAGAGTAATCATAGCATCGAAAAATATATTAATGTGTTCAAGTAAGTGATTTCGAGGTCTTATTAGATTAATTGTATTCCCTTCCATATATATATATATACAATATATAATGCTAGTAGTTGTTTTTTTCTCTTATTATTATGAATGAATAATGCTTAATTAACATTTCAAGTCCGAGATATGTTCAATTGATTGAAAATTATTATTTTAGAATGTGAATGAAATAAACCACAAATGAGAATAAAATATACTACTATCACTAAATTTGTTGTTCTGTCAATAAATAAACGTTCAATCAATGTTAAACAGAGACAAGAATAAAAATTATATAAACCATTATCTATTAAATTTCAATTCATTTTATGTAGTACTTCTGACATATAGAAAGTAAAAAGACATAAACCATACGTTAGAAAAAAAGAAAATAATGAGATGTGGGGGACGATGAAGAAATGATTGAGCGCGCAACAATTGATCGTTCATTCTTAATCAAGGACTAGTTTATCCTTTTTTTTTTTAAGATAGAATTATAAAGTAACATAGATAATAGTTAAAGAAAATCAGCATCATCTACTACGTACAATGTCTATTATTAGATATTTTAATTTTAATTTTTTTAATTTTTTTTTTTTCAATGAAGGCGATGTAAGTTCAATTTAGTATTTAAACAACCCTGATTTCTAACTTACACTAAAATATTGACCTATCCATAACGTGGTTAAATGTTGTGCTAATATAGTAAGATATTTTATAGTTGATGTGTGCCTCAAGATTGCAAGTGGAACTGAGATGATGCAAACGCTATCGTTCAATGTCAGAAAGAAGTTATTATTGCCTTAAGTACTGTGTCTGGTATAATAAAAAAGAACTATCTGCTTGATTGATTGTTTGTCCGCGGGCAATTTTATACGACAAACACTAGAGATCAAGAATAAGCATGACTCATAAAAGTGACTACGAAGATAGAGACCATTTACTAACAAAAATGGTCTTCTACGCGGTGCTATTTGAAAACGTTTTGCTCATTTGAGTTGCGCTTTTCGTTAGTGTAAATTGTTGTCTGTTGTATATATAGAAAAAATTTTAGCTAGAAATTTCAATAATTCGAAGAAAAATTGATTGAAATCGGTAATGGTTTTTTTAAGTCAAAAATCATTTTTCGAATTTCTGCGTTCTATTCACTCAAACTAATTTTTCAACATGTGAAACTTTGACGTCAGAAAAACTAGACGATTAATGGATACTTTACAAGTTAAAAAATATTTAAATAATTGTTGAGTTTTTAAATTTTCGATTAAAACTAAACTTATTAACATTTAAAATTTTTAAAATAGCGTTTTAAATAAATGAGCTAGATGACTGCGAAGTACGTTAATAACTCATTAAAAAAAAACTCTGTAAGGTGAAAATGCTAAGAAGTTATTCAGAAAGAGCACATTGCTCTCTATAAAATGATACCTTTCAGGTAAGAAAACTTTAGTCTTTCAACGTAATCTCCAAACAACTTCACCTGACCCGGTGTTTCCATGATCGATAAATGCACTTGAAAGTCATCTAGTATATTTATTTAAAGTGCTATTTTAAAAGTATACAGCAGACACTAATAAAATGGACAACTCAAACGATCGAAACCTTTTCAAATGACAGCACGTAGTAGATCTTTTCTTTTACTTGAACGCTTAATATTTGCACCCACTTTATGTTGTAATGTGTATAACAATCCTGTAGTGAAAATAATAATACGATAGAGAGACTCATTTGAGTACTAGGAATATCTGATGAAAGTAATAATGATGTCGATAGTAGAGCTTAGTCTGAATTCCGGTCATCCATAGCTTAGATTATATCAAGTTAAGATACATGATTCCTGTAACAAGAAGGAAAGATACCCCGCCGTGCTGCTACTGTTGAAGTTGAGAAGTTCTGGCATGGTCACCCATATCTTTCTGAGCAGAAGTCTGGTCTGGCATCAAGTTCTGTTGCTCACTTTCTTGAGTCGTCAGGCACACTTACTATCCAAGTATTAACCATAGAGGCTAACTAACCGAAGTAACTTTATTGTACGTCACAATGCACTAAGTATACTTTTGGACGGATGACCTGAGACACTAAGACATGAGTATATAGTACATCTCTCTAAAAAAAGCATATCACACTAAACTCTAAAAGAAGGTTCTAGGGAACTAAAAGATTTACGAAAATGATTGTTAAACCCTTTTGAGCTTAGGAGCATCGTTGAAAAACGCCTGGGATTGTTTACAGAACCAAAAGATATTTTGAAAAAATTCTTTTTTCTATCTTAAAATATCGACACGAATTCAGGAAAAATCCTAAATCTGTATTCGTGTTTACAAGCTCTTCTAAGCCTTTTCTGGCCTTTAGAAAACGCTGAAATTTTGAGATGGATTTAGAAAAATGGAACTATACAGAACGAATACAAGTTTAGGGTTTTTCCTGAATTCGTTTCGATATTTTAAGATAGAAAAAAGGATTTTTTCAAAATATTTTTTGGTTCTGTAAACAATCCAAAGCGTTTTTCAACGGTGCTCCTAAGCTCAAATGGTTTAACAATCATTTCCATAAATCTTTTACTTCCCTAGAACCCCGTTTTAGAGTTTAGTGAGGTACACCCTTTTTTTAGAGAGATGACTTGATCTCTCGAGGTTCGAATATAGCACTCTCATTCTGTGAGGAACGTTGGACTATGCAATCAAGGTAGCGAAGGAATGCTCTGCAATAAACCATTAAAAATCGAATAGAGAATTTATTCATCATATTAACTTCATCTTTTGAAAAGAAAAGGGTACCTAATAGAGCCACATTTTTCGTTAAAATAAAGTTGCAGGAAGCTGAGAGGCAATATTTCCATTAACTTACAGTTAGCGCTAAGCAGGACATTTAGCTGTTAGCTATAACATAAAAATAATATTTTAGAAAATAAAGTGAAAATTCTATTTTCCTGTGAAAGCGAAACGGAAAGAAAAGAAGCTAGAGGAAATCAAAAAGACGTGTTCAAATTGAAATTTTGTAATTTAACTTAATTTTAAACGCAATTTTTAACTGTCATACTTTATCTTTGTTCAGAATATATTTATTAATTTTTACTATATATTCCAATGTGAACATATTTTGCGACACCTCTATAGTCATAAATCATTTTGTGAAGTAAAAGAGGTAAATATAATATAAATTAAATTTTACACTTGTAATCTTGTTCATCAGATCATTAGATCTCACAAATGAAATAGAATAGAGAATATAGCTTAATCCAGACGAAAAATTATTTTTAGATACTTCTCCTGAAGTGGAGTAGTGGTTATTATATATAGTTTTTATATAACTATCATTTTTTCTGTCTCGATTTTTATACTATATTTGTAATTCTGTTTTTCTTCCACCTACTTATTTCAGTTCTATTGATTATTAAAGTGGCTAACTAGAGAAGCATATCAAAGTATTTAATCGCTTTTTTTGATTAAAGTTATGTAATTATAGGTAATCGGTGATGCTTATTTCGAATATGATAGTGAAAGCTGCATTTATATCTGTGAAGATCCGGTTTTTCAATTCAACATTTTTTTCTTTGAAATAGAATTACAATCTGTCCATTTTGTAGAACATGTAGAGTTGCACTATGACTATTGAACTGATTTTGATAAGGTTGTATCCAAATTAAGATTATAAAACAAAGAGCGCAACCATATTTTACAGGATTATAGTATAAATTGAAAACAAAAAATGACAGTTATATATAAATACTGAGCTCATTTTCAGCACTCATACAATGGTAAAAATGTTTGTTTATTCTTTTATTGATGTAGATAGGAGTTGAAACTACTGGTCTGCGACTCGACTCGACCGTTAGAATTGTTTCACGTTTTCACTAACCTTTTTTTACTTTAACATTACAGTTGGATCTTTTTCATTCATATTTTCTAATATAATTAGCAACCGTAACCAGTAAAGGTCGTTAAATTTTCTAACAAAATGGATCATGTTTAGCGTCACCTAATCTTCTTCGATCATCGTATGCTGATCGTATGCTGACACTTTTCTAGCAAAAAGTGCCTAAACTTCAACTAGTCGTCTTTACAAGACATGTGTAACCTGATTTTTATCTCGTTATTGCTATTTATGTTTATTTTTAGTATTTTAAATTTTACCAGCTTCATTCCATTTAGAAACCAAAAGAACTTGAAAAATGCAAGCTGTTTTTACGTGTATTTTACTGATGTTAACAATTTTTTTAAGTAGTAGAATGGCGACCGCAAATAAAGATCGAGAAGCATTCAAAGATTTATTACAAAAACGAAAACATTTAAATGGTTATTGGGTTGGAAAACGATCATATTCAGATGAAGACTTATACGACAATGGTGAGTATCACTTAACTCAATCATTTCTTTTAATTAAACAGGAAGAAGCTATTGTACTAACAATATTTTTCTATCATATTTAGACCATGAGAATCTTTATCCAACAGACTTATTCGATGATGATGATCATTCTGCAGCAAAACGTGCTTCATATCTTGTAGGAAAACGTGGAACTTATCTAGTCGGAAGAGACACAAGCAAACGGGCTTCTTATCTTGTTGGTCGTAAACGCCGTGATCTATCCTCAAACTTTTTAACTTTCGATCCAACATTAGAAGAACAACGTCGGCGATGAACTTGCGTGAAAATAATAGACTTGCTCTTTTTTTGATTTGTTAAAACTTTGCCATCACCATCGGTACACCCAAATGGATATTCTATCGATCCGCATTTCGATCCACACAACAAGCTCTATTTCTTGTAATATTTAAGAGGTTGCACTACATTATATTACACATAGCAATCAAATTGAAGTTTTTTGTATGCGTGTCGATTCCCAATAAAGTATTGTTTCCTAGAAAAATTGACATTGGTAAAATTACGGAAGAAAAAGTCTTATTAATAAAACTGTGTTTCCTCGTCTCAATTGTTCGAAGTTTGGCGATAGAATCACTCTGCTCGTTTTCTTTATAATACTTTGGTATAGTAACGTGTGAAAAAATGTTCTTATTTCGTATATGAAATATGAGCATTGATCTCATTCCAGTTTTCCATACTGATATGAATTTTTATCATCACTTTTCATATATGGCACAAGGGAGTGGAAAAAAACGCAAAATATACGCCGCTTGTACAAAAAGGGATACTGCGATCCGAAATACTAATAGGGTTTTTGTGATTTACTTGAGTGTGTTTTAATTATTTGCATCTTGAAAGAAATGTTCGTCTAAGAATATATTTTTTTTGCGTGTCACCATTCTATGTGTTAACAATTAAACACATTGTTCCTCCGATTACTCCCTAAACACGTTCGGAGCACTGTCTGGAAATATTACCGTAAATTTGTAATAATGTCATACTAAAGGTGTGACAATGTTACGTTTTACTATAACATTATCACACTTTTAGCATGACATTGTTACATACATATGACCAGAACAAAAATAAAGTTGGTTTTGAGTTGCTGGAAAGTGTTTTTTCGTATTCAGCATACTCGATCACCCAGAAGAATTTCTATTTTTGGCGAGGGGTACTTCCAAAAGTTTAGGAAAAAATTTCAGACTAATATTATTTTCCCATGGATTGCGCCATTTTGTTTCAAAAATTTTCCTAAACTTTTGGAAGTACCCCTCACTAAAAATAGCAATTCTTCTGGATGATCGAGTATGCTGAATACGAAAAAACACTTTCCAGTAACTCGAAACCAACTTTATTCTTTTTGTTCCAATAATATGTCTTTACCGTAACACTTCGGGACAGTGAGAACCTAAACCAATAAATGTAATATGAAGGTGGTCAAAACTATGCCAGAATTTAGTTTCTATAAAAAGTTTCAGCAAAAAACTGCATACCATTCTATAAATACTTAACTATGAACTCATTCGAAATTCTTTTCTATGAGTAAAAAGTGTCTTGCAGCTTATTACATGCCATATTCAGCGACATCTACAATAGAGTTTTGATTCCTTGACGTACGCATCCAATGAAAGAGGATCAATTCCATGCGATGAAATAAATAATAATAATAATTAAAGACAGTTCATCTACCTTAATCATTGTGAAAAAAATTCATGGTAAAAGGGAAAAATACTACGATATAAACATAGTATCAGCGTACTGAATGCCAGTATTCAGTACAGTGATAGTACCACATGATAAAAGCGTAGCAATTTCATGATATCATGCGCTTGAACTATGTCGGTTTCATGGTAAAAGCCTAATACTAAATTTTTCACATGAAATCAGTACAGTTTTAGCGTGAAACTACCACACTTTTAGTACGGTTACAATGATAAAACACAGTCAAGAATACATACTTCACAGACTTTTTATTCTTCCAGTTGTTTCTGTTTAAATTAGCACGCTCATACTTTTCTGCAACTTCCATTAGTTTGTTCACATGGTACGACAAAAGGAACTGTAGACTATTCGAATCAGACGATTTATAGTTGGAAATTCGAAATCAAATTTTATGTTGAGATAAAAACTTGTTTAAGACGTCATTGCCACAGAGACGTACGAATCTCGCTTTATAGTAAACCATGGAAGGATTCATCTTAACACTATTAATAAACTTCTACGCGATAAAAAATATTTCAAACATACAAAAAAGTTTGAGAAGAAAAAATCTTAGAATTTATTTTGCTATGTCATGCGCCGATACTGTTGAAAGGGTTGCTAGAGCTGCTGCTCTTGATATGTTTTATGGCTATCTGCACCCATAAAAAATGTGCATCGGCATTCGGACCTTTTTGAAGCACCAAGTGCCATCGATATTTTAACCGCATTTGGGGACGAACCACGGGAATCACAACACTTGTATAACGTCGACGTTACTGTTATTCTAACAGATCCATTTCTATTGATACTCTTTTCGTGGATTTGAATTAGATAAATAAAATAATAAAAAAGGTTGATAGCATCTGTTCCTGAAAACAATTCGGAGCAGTATTTTCAACCACATCGATGTTTTAGACCATTGCTTTTTCTTTCACCCGTCTGCTGCGGGCATACCGAGGATTCTCTAATGATTAAATAAAACTGATATTCTTCGTGCATCACTTCATGCACATACGAGAATTTGATTCTTCTAGGAATAAGTCAGAATTCCCACGAACAGGTGTTTGAATTTCTCAATATTTTTAAATACGCTCGGTTAATTGTATTTCATTGTCTTATATCGAAGATAATTTTTGTGAATATCATTCAAAATAACTTCTGAGAAAACCAAAAAACGTAAAGGAGTGAACGATGTTCATATAAAATACGTACACAAATCGCCAAGGTCGCTAGATTAATTAAAATAGAGGGATTAGTGGTGAACAGCGACCTTTAGAGAATTCTGTTTGGCGACATTTGTCGTGGAATACCCCACGATTTTCTCTGTATTCACCAGTACAAATTGAAAAAACTAAATTGATGCGATTTGCTGAACTGACATAGGTACAACACAATCTTAAAGGCTGCAGGATTAAGCTTAACTTCCAAAGTCTATCTGATGAAACTAACTCAACGGCATATATCCTCCCCGTTCGAAAGATCTTATAGTGAGCTGTCCATCATATATCATTACTTGATCATAATCCAATTTTACTGTCTAGATATGAATACCATATGCAATAGAATAAATATTTTATCAAATGCATCAACGTCCCATTGTATATTTATCACTCAACGTTTCTTTCAAACTAGTCCAATATTGAATAGTTGGTTTACTAAATTAACAAATGTATCGCAAGTGAACACAGAAGCAGCTACACCCAAACATGTAAGACTGTGCGATGAATTTTATATTAATATTGAGTCAAAGTATTTTGATCTTCTATTTTAGACTCGTCGTAAGAATTATCCATTGACATACGAACAACGGCAATTTCCAAATATGATTGGTCATACAAAAACTTGGAACACATTTAACACATCAAATTTAAAAGATGGAAAACGTAAATCAGAAACGTTAACAGACGATTTATTTATAAGACAATTTATATATGGAACGTGGCATAATTTATTTGCATCAGAATTAATTATTAAACGGAGACATAATATGATTATATTAAGTGGATTAGTTACAAGGACAATACATCCGAGGCGAATGTACTTTCTGATTGGTTATACTGAAGAAATATTATCTGCTCTTTTAAAATGTCCCGTTAAATTAGAAATACAAACAGTTGAATCAAAAGATGATGTCATTTTCACATATTGGTAGTCTTGTTTATTGCTTACATCCACTTTTTTTTGTTGTTTTACTTATTAAGAAAAACTCAACTAGAGATTTGTACTCATGTTCAATTTGAGAGCGAGATTTTAACTACATGCGTGCTTGTTATTGTTTCATGGAATGACCAACGTTCTTTCTTTTTCTTGTTTTTTTTCCAGAAAACATCCTTTTGTTAGAGTCTTATATTGCTGGTATGACATCTTTCTACTTTGCAAGAGGGATACATTTTCAAACTAAAGAATGTTATTTTTGCGTCATCGGCATTGTGTCGTGTATATTACCAGCTTTCTCTATTTTATGAGTATATTAGCAGACATTTCGAGAAAACTAATATCAAGTTTAGTTTTGGACAACTTATAACTTCGTCAAAATTGAGTTTTTGATAGACATTGGTTCTTCAAGATAAATGTATTTATCTTACTTTCGCTTAAGAATAGGCTAGAACAGTTATGTGAGTGTTGAATAGAAAAGAGAAAGGAATCATCATATTGTTTGTTTTAGTCTTTCTTTCTAGAATTGATTGATTTACTTCCTATTTTTGAATGTGAAATAAAAGAAAGATTGTTACTCTAAAAACTCGCACATCTTTATCTATTTCTGAACTAATCTGTGGACAACGACATTTTTGTGAAAAAGATCAAAGTTAAAATAATTAAATAGATTTAAAATTAACATAATATATATTAAGTTTTCAGATGTAAAGTTTACAATTTTGTATGCATCAGATATATGATCTAACATCTTTTGTGTTTTGCTCTTGAAACCATATCTAACGTAAATGAGATGATGATAATAATGAACAATAGTGAATCAATTATTCGTAATATGACAGAGATATTCAACTGAATTTCACGTGTTTTACAGTGATCCATGTTATTCTTATGTGCATGATAATCATAATAATTTGTGATTCTATAATATAAGTGTTTGTACCAATTTAATGGAAAACAATAGTGCCATATTTTTTCTAATAAATTTTCTTCTAATGGTTTCAAATGATAATCATGTTCAAAATGTACTTGAAAACGAACACGTTTTTGTGGACATTTTATTATTTTTAAACTTAGAGCATTTGTGACATTTTCTTTATTATAAAATATCGATATATGATATAAACATTCAAGAACAATAATTATGACAAGCAATATTTTCCATGTACAAGTCATTTAATCTATTTATTTATTAGTTGATTTTTTTCACGTAATTTTATTTTCAATTCGGTTATTAACAGAAAAATATATTCGAGAATATAAGAAGCATATAGTTAATAGAAAGTTTTTTAAAAAAAAAATAAAGAAACTTTTCAACAAAAATTGTGACCATGACAACATGTAAATCGAAAGACAAATCTTATTAAATGTCGAGGACAACTATGAAAAACGAACAAATGAACATCATCAGTCGATCGATGAACATTATCATCACATTTTTGCTGTTAGTTTAGAGCCTTCTGCGTACATTGTTTGTTGTTGTTTAGATGTTGATGTTGCGGATACTGCTCTCAAAATACTACGTTTATTTGAATCAATCATAACGATGAAATAGAATAAACCAATGGTTAACCATAAATAACGTAAACACGTAAATAAAGTTGTTAAATCAAGTTTAATTTGTTTATGATAACATTCTCTTGAAATATTTTCTTTAATTATTGTTCTATCGACTGTTGATATCGATGAACTATAAAATGGTTCAAAAAGATGATAGAAATGGTGCCACCACCAATTTGTTGTACCAGTCATTGATGTGATTGTGGATGATGAGTCCGGATGTTTAAATTCAAATAAAAATGTTTGTGGACAACTGTGAATGGTAATAGTCGAGTTATTATAGGCCATTCGTCGCCAGATATATTCTAATCCAATAAGTAATAAACCAACGAAAAAATGTAGTATTAAATATTGTCGTTTGTAAACAAGTGTCATTGTCTATAAGCACAATATGTGTATATGTGTGAAAAGTTCAAAGTTGATAAAAAAGATGAATAAATGGCCTTTTTTAAGTTAGGAAATAGTAAAGGATAGGTTGTTTTATGCAATTTGGTCATATGAATGTCACTCCGGATACTATTGGCGCATGTTTAATCTTATTCATTTTAACAAATTTTATACGATACCGATTCATTTATAAGGGATCTGAACTGAACGATTACATACACCTATAGCACTAATCTAATTAATAATTATAACGAATGCACATACTTTACTGATGATGAAATCATCAAAGAACATATTCTAGTAGCATATTTTAATGCAGATATCTGAAATAAGTTTTACACTAATCAATTTCAATTTTTTTGAAAGAGACTAAATTCGATAGTTCAACTTTTTTATATGGTCAAAAATTATCGATTTGAAAAAGAGACTTGAACTGAAAAGATAATTTACATAACTGTCTAGATGAAAAAAAATACTAGAAAAAAATTATTTTTTATCACTGTCATCAAGAATGTGGATTATTTCTTTTTGAAATGGGATGCAACATGAACATGTCTTTTTTTACGTTTAGTAAACGTCAAAACGATTAGCATCATAATTCTATTTTAAATATATAAGTGTAAAAGAGTATATTATTTTTAAACAAAAAATATTACTAATTTTGAAAATAACATCTATTGTATTGTGTAATACAATGAATTTGACAGAGACTCACAATCTTTTCAACATTCACTTTTAATTATTCATAAATATTGTACTCTTCCTTGTTGTGAAAAAGTTTTTGAAGTTTAAGAACAAAAAATATTTTACGGTTTGTTACTTCCAACTACTTTTTATTTCAGCATTTAACAGAAATGTTCTAAATAGTTAGAAAAATATGTAAAACCATAAACAATATACTTTAAGTCATCCATAATAGAGGATACCATTTAAAAATTGTTTTAATATCAATACGAGTCCTTCTTTATTTGGATCATACATCCATAAAACATATTCGTTATTATTATTTGCGTATTGAACATAATGATTAACAACATTATATAATTCACGTAATTTTTCATCATTTGATTTCATTGCTAAATATTTTAATTTTTCCAAAACTTTTTCTGTTACAACGCTAAAATTTTCGACTGGTATGAGTTCAGCTTGAATCAACAAGTCTGTAGAAGATGAAGAATCGGATGATGGATGAATATCTATATCTCGTGAATGTTTGTAATGAGTAATAAGATCATTCGAGTTATCATTTAAAAAATTGTTATGATGATAATTATTTGATAATCTCTTCATCATACTGACATTCGGTAAACACCATATATAACATATCACTTGGAATAAAGTTAAAGTTGTAATAGTATTATTTAGTATACTGTGCTAAAGTTAAATTGAAAATGATACACACACAGAATTCAAAATTCTGTGTATAAAGAAAACATCTTATACTTTCTATTTACCATTGTTCAAACACTGATCCATCATAAAGAGAAAGTTTAGTGTTGAATGAAACTGAGAGTACTAGTTAGTCATACACTATACAATTTTGTGAAACTACTGTCTGAGGCTCAACGTATACAGTAGCGTTTTCTTTAATATCTACATGTGAGAGAAGTGCTTGTTTCAACTTGTGCTACTGTGTACTCATGACTGTTTGTCAAATAAACTAAACTAAAATTTTATTATTAGAACTAGAGGTCTATAAATTTGTGTAGTCTGACTTCTTAAAATTAGTTTGTCATGACTTACTTTCATTTTGCCGAAATTGATAAATATTCTGAAGTATTTCAGATATTTTTATTACATATGAAATGACAAGAATGATTTACCAAATGAAAGAACCCACTCTTTTTTTAATTAAACGTATTTTTCTTATCAATATGGACATGTTTAACAGTTAAAAGACACCATTTTAATATATTATTAATTTAATGTATCATTTCTACTTTTTAGATTATATAAGGTATATTATTCCAGTAGGTAACTAGATATTTGCATACTATTACAGATCCTATTATGAAATTTGATAACACGTACATGTTATAAATTGAGGAATGGGAGAATATTCTGTTGTGGACTTTTGCAACTTTTCATCCCTACAGCTTCAGACTCAGTTACATGTACCTGAAAACATATAGTTAGAGACTTTCCAATTAGCCGACTACTACGTTGACAGAAAATCTTGTATAATCCTAATTACATTCATCTTCCCTCTCCCGGCTCCTTAATTGTTCTCCAGAATAAAAGTGAATTAAGCTGATAAAGAACGAAAAACTTTTTGTGAATGTAAAGTACGTGACATATACTGCAATCAGAGTACCTATTAATATGCGCCATTTGCAACTTTTCAACTGTTCTTCTTTTCAGCTTTCCATCTTTTGCAACATTTCATCGTTTCACCCTCACCCTCAAACTACTACGCTCTTAAAGATATAAATTTCTCTCATTCTAACGAAAAATCCACAATATTGAAAAACTAAAATGTCTGGATATTCTCGAAAATAAAATAGATCACAATATCTCAGAACGACAAAAATCTTTTTATTTTAGCCTTCCGCATAGGGGTGAGACAGTTCCGGTTCCTATAGTTCTTAAGAACTGGTCACCAGTTCAGTTCTTGTTGAACGAGAGCTGGTTACCAGTTCTTTTCAAGAATTCAAAATAAAATAAAACCAGTGTAGCTAGTTATATGGGCACGGCGATCTTTATCTGTGGGGTATTTCATAAAAAGATTTTCATAAATAATCATTTAGGAAGATCCTTCTCATGCATTTTTATCAAACTCCTCCTTTTTTCAGTTTGTGACGAAAAAATGACTTTCATAGAAAGAATAAAAAATATTATTTGAATATTTTTAAATGTTTTTAATGAAAGTGCTTTTTTTCCAAAAAAAGGACTGTTCTGTGAAAGTTATTTTATGAAAGTTATTTTATAAAAGCCATTTTATGGAAATCATTTTTTTCATAAAACGTTTGGATCAAGAAGAACTTATTTTATTCAAAAAATACTTTTTTTATTTTAGGAAAGTCATTTTTCTGTTTGTTTATAAAGTAACCAAATTTATGAAAAAATGGCTCTTCATAAAAATAATTATTTATGAAAATCCTTTTATGAAATATTCACAAGTAAAGATCAAGCTACTCAGTTCTATTGACTTGGTTTAGTCAACTAAACACACCATCTACCTCCGACGCGCTACAGAAAGTCAATGTAAGTAGGTTCGTTGGTTTTATTTCAATTTTAAGTTTTTGAAAAGAACTGGTACCAGTTTCCGTTTACAACAACTGAACTGGAACTGTCCCATCCCTATTCCGCCCATTGTGCAGAAGTTCCGCACAATACACTATCCTTCAGCTTTTAGACATCTCTGTGCAAATTTGACAAATTTCGTTACCGAGATCACAAGAGATATTACAAAAAGAACAGATGGTAAACTTTTCATTTTTCCCAAATGGTTTGAAATGAAATTCAACTTGCATTTAAAATTATGCTTTTTGGGGATATTCTATTTTTTACACTGTTAAGAAAAGTTTTATACGAAATTAAAAAAGGGTTAAAGAGGTGTCGTTATTTCCAAACTCTTTTAGGTCACTATAAAACCTTTTTTAAGAGAGTAATAAAATATGCGCCATGTTTGGAAAAATTCTGAAGTTTGTCATTGTGCTGGATAGTCTTTTTAAGAAAGAGTTTATATGTTTTTTTCCTTTGCTGGTGGCACGAAACATCTTCACCACTATCCGTTCAAAAATATAGTGCACTTCATTTTTTTTTTGAATAATTTTTTATAGGAATGAGATAAAGACTTGCGATTTTTACCATTATCTAGAGAGAAGACTTGAGTCAACACAGCTATGAAAAAACAAAGTTGCTGAAATAACTCCAAGCATTGTACCTGACAAGTCTTTGAAAAACTATTCTGCCAGGACATGATGAAACAATATATTTTTTCCGTCACGGGTGGATCCTAACCTCCCGGCTTCCCCAGACTGCCT
>CAJNOQ010001649.1:0-29649 GCA_905250885.1 Didymodactylos carnosus | reverse complement strand
CCGAAAGCCAGTTTTGCTTGTAGAAAGATTGCCTCAAGTATTGGCTACCAAGTGGTGAAAACTGTAAGTCTCTATCTTTATTTGATGCTGAGTTATTTAAACAATGACCACTGCTCTTGTATTTTGGAACCGATAGTAGCTAATGTTAGAAAGGAAAAATACACAGTTGCTTGCAATTAATATTTTTCCACGTCATATGACTACGTCAACATTAGTGATGCTGTCCGACTTGAATGATCACATATCAACTTGTCCTGTTTGTTCATGGCCGGAATGATCTCTTTCAAACAGATTCAGGAGCCTTCAAATAAGAAGATTAAAAGCGAAAATTTGAACGCTAATCTTGAAACTAAAGCAGTCATTTGATGTCTCTACTTGTTACATAGGAAGGCATGCCTCATTAAGAACTTTGGAAACAACAAGACGCATATCAAGTCTTCACAAGTCGTTGTTCCTACAGCAGGTTCGCTTCAGTCTTCTTGTTTATGTAGTTGTCTGTCTCTAGCCAACATCAATTCTAATTGTCTGCATCAGGCTACGGCTTCATTTCTGTGTAAATACATGTTATTTATTTACACTGGATCTCATATGGTTTTTTTTCCTGTCTAGGATATTTTGTTAGTAATGTTCTCTTTCTTTTGCGTCGATGTACTTTTCTTTTCAGTGAGAGACTTCTGCTTGTACACATAGGTAACTGTTGTTTTAAGTGCTATATCTAAATCATAGAGAAGATGCCTGGTCGAAACTGTTTGTTTTGTGTTCCAGATATATTTCGTCTCACTATTGCTATGTACTAAACTGCAAAAATAAGTTTCGGTTTCACTAATGAATAGAAAGTAAACATAATCACTCAGAGTTGGTCTTGAAGAGTTGAACAGGTGTTCCTTCAATTACAGAATATTCTGATACTTTTCCAGTGTCTTTCCTAGATCCACAGACGATTCTAGGAGCCATCAATTCCAAACAATCTAATCAATGACAAGTCAAGCGATAAAAGCAGCTGATCAACCACGGGCTCAATGGTATTGGAAATCGAATTCTGAACCACGGTCAACAAATGGAAAAGAAGAATGGACAAAATATTCTGATATCGAATCAGCCATTATGGAAGAAGCACTTAATCGAAAAAATGCAACAAAACTAGTTGAACTGGATAATTATTCGATTAACTTAAACGATTCCATTCAAATCAGTAAATCGGATCCAAATAAACAACGGCCAATAAAGCGAGTTCTAATTAGTAGAAATGAAAGTCAAGGTTTAAGAGAAGAAAGATTCTTTCTCCCACCATTGAGTAAAACGTTCAGTGATGACTGGGGTGAAAGCGCTTATACTTTTCTTTCACAGTGGAAGCAAGGCAAGGAACTTTCTGATGCTGAAATAGTGAACGAGGCAGCCAATGGAATAATTATCGAAGGAAACCAACTACGTCAACATTGTGCCTCACAATATATAGCTCGCCAACTAACAGCCGTCGAAAACCAGAACAGAGAAGAAATTTACAAGTGTTGCATTCAGCTATACACAATGGAATCCTTTCTATATAAACTAATAAATAAAGCACTGAGAGAAAACGACATGAGCAAAGTAAACACTCTCGGCCCATTTTGCTACATTTTATTCAGAAGCTGGCTAACGACAAGTACCAAACATACAGCAGAACTCTCCGAATGTTGTACACTCTATCGAGGTGTAAACATCGATCACAGCATACTTAAATCGTACGAGGCAGCGACCGGCCAGATGGGATGCTGGGACGGCTTCACCTCAACTAGCAGAAATCGACAAAAAGCGCAGATCATCGGCAACGCCCTATTCATTATCGACGCGACCAAAAACCCTGGTTTAGACGTATCGTCACTTTCCCACTACGACGAAGAAGAAGTCCTTCTACCGCCAGGAACAAAGTTTCAGATCATCGAACTCAACAACACCCCAACAAAAACCTGCATTTATTTGGAACTACTTGATATCACTCATACATCACCTCCGCCATAATTCTGTTACCTAAAGCCAATGTCCCCGTCGTCAAACAAGCATTTCTGCGACGAGAGTGAAATACCACCTAGTGCCATGAAACATCTAGGAGATAGATGAACACTATAATATTCGTGGTGGTCGTTCGCATTCTTCACTAGCTGCATGACTACTAATTCAGTTGTTGGTGACCTCGTCGTCGTGAGATGAGCATTTCTGTGACGAAAGTGAAATGTCATCTTGTGCCATGGAACATCTAGAAGATGGATGAACAGTATGATCTTCGTTGCTATTCTTCACTAGCTGCATCTTTATTAATTCAGTTGTTGGTGACCTCGTCGTCGTCAGATGAGCATATCTGTCATCAAAGTGAAATGTCACCTTGCGGCATGAAACATCTAGAAGATAGATGAACAGTATAATCTTTGGGATTCTTCACTAGCTATATCATCATTAATTCAGTTGTTGATGACCCCGTCGTCGTCAGATGAGCATTTCTGTGAGGAAAGTGAAATGTCATCTTATGCCATGGAACATCTAGGAGTTAGAAGAACTGTATAATATTGGTCTTTGACGCTCTTCGCTAGCCGCATCATCATTAATTCAGTTCTTGGTGGCCTCGTCGTCGTCAGATGAGCATTTCTGTCACCAAAGTGAAATGTGATCTTGTGCCATGGAACGTCTATGAGATAGATGAACAGTAGAATCTTTGGGATTCTTCACTAGCTGCATCATCATTAATTCAGTTGTTGATGACCTCGTCGTCGTCAGATGAGCATTTCTGTGACGAAAGTAAAATGTCATCTTATGCCATGGAACATCTAAGAGATAGACGGGCAGTATAATCTTTGGCATTTTTCACTAGGTGTATCATCATTAATTCAGTTGTTGGTGACCTCGTCGTCGTCAGATGAGCATTTCTGTGAGAAAAGTGAAATCTAATCTTGTACCGTGGAACATCTATGAGATAGATGAATAGTCTGGTGGTTGGCATTTTTCACTAGCTGCATCATCATTAATTCAGTTCTTGGTGACCTCGTCGTTGTCAGATGAGCATTTCTGTGACGAAAGTGAAATGTCGTCTTGTGCCATGGAACATCTATGAGATAGACGGGCAGTATAATCTTCTTTGACGTTCTTCACTAGCTGCATCATCATTAATTCAGTTCTTGGTGACGTTGTCGTCGTCAGATGAGCATTTCTGTGGCGAAAGTAAAATGTTATCTTGTGCCATGAAACATCTAGGAGATAGATGAACAGTGTAATCGTTGGCATTGTTCACTAGCTGGATCATCATTTATTCAGTTCTTGGTGACCTCGTCGTCGTGAGATGAGCATTTCTGTGACGAAAGTGAAATGTCACCTTGTGCCATGGAACATCTTGGAGATGGATGAATAGTCTGGTGGTGGGTATTCTCCACTAGCTGCATCAGCACTAATTCAGTTGTTGATGACCTCGTCGTCGTTAGGTGAGCATTTCTTTGACGAAGGTGAAATGTGATCTTATGCCATGGAACATCTAGGAGATAAATGAAAAGTCTGGTGATGGGCTGTAGTTTTGTTTTGCTGTGTTTTGGGGAGTATATGATAGTAGTTTTTTTGAAAAATTTCACATGAAAACTAATCGTCTCTCACTAAATTTATCTCATCAGAATTCGTGCATGTCGCCGGTTAATGGTTCTAAGCAATTGATTGTAGCAATATTTTAACTATGAGCTAAGATTTGGCTTAATATAACCAAAATGAATGGTGTTTTCCCTGCTCTTATGTTTAACTGCTACATTTTATTTGCTGTTTAGAAGGAAACATAGTTTTTTTTGCGAGTGAACTTTCGATAAACAAATTCACAAGAAGCGAGCGTTGGCTGTGAATCGAACCAGGACCTCGGTTTACAACCCAAAGAACTAGATCTGTAAAAATGTTTGCGGAACCTGCAAGATTTTTAGAAATTTCGACTAGAGAAGTTCCACCTGGGAAGATTTGTTAACCGACGTTTGTTTAATCTCAAACTATTTTCTGTATCTTCGAACATAGCTTCTATTAGGTTGAGGAAAAAGTTCGTGCGCCGTGTTAAAATAATGATTTTTTTATATATTCTTTTTGGGTTTTTGATCTGGTTTTGTGGCTATTATGAAAATTTATTGATTTTTTAAGATGTCTGATTACGAAATCACAAATTTTGAGCTTCACGTATTGCTGCGTCATTATTGGAGAAAGAAGCATGTGAAGAATTTTTCGATTCAAAGCCGAAGGAGTGGTACTTTGATCAAATCCGAAAGCCTGCAGATCGTTGGCAGAAGGTCGTGGACAATGACGATCTTTATTTTGAAGAATAGTTGTTGTTGTTTTTGAATAAATTCATGCATAAAAAATCATTATTTTAACACGGCGCACGAACTTTTTCCTCAACCTAATAAAAGGAAATATTGGCTATCGCAAATTAGCAGATTATTTTCTCTCTCGAACAGTAGCTAAGAGGGATAATCTCTCTCAATTTAGCGTCTTTGTATTGAAATATTTGTAATAATATTTTATAACATTCTTTCTCTTTCTTCTTTGGAAAAGTATGAAAAGAGAACGGAGTTTGGACTGAATGGATAGAAGAACGGAGTGCAAATTATTAAATTTTTACGCTGTTTAGAGAACGGGACTGAAAAGAAAACTATTTTTGAATTTTTTTGCAAAAGACTGAACAAAGAGCAGTATTGAAAGATATATTTTTTCACTGTATGTGTACAGTTCTAAAGTAAAATTTTTCATACGCACGCTTCTTTATATTTCACATTCATATTTTCATAGTTCAATCATTTTAAGATGTGGTATGAATCTGCTCACATAGTTTCGGCTCAATAAAACTTTTGTTCGTGCAGATTATTTTGCAAAGAATACTTTTGTAAACATACAGTTGGACTTGCAATTACTTTTATTATCATTAATTATTATTATTTAAATTATACTTTAGGGATTATTTCGTAGTAAGTACCTTAGTAGTATTCACGCGCCATTTCGTTCCAGGAATATGTGATTATCTTTATGCAATCTCTACACAAAATAAGCAGTTTGAAGTGGAACCTCTAACGCAATCTTACTTATTCTTGTTATTTTTCCATGTAGCGAGAATCTGACGGTTCTTCACGTAAAAAATTTCCGACAAGATCGCGGAGTCTTTAGAAGGAAAATTCGCGATGATGACTAAATCTCAGCAAGAATAAACCATGAATATGATAAGAGTAACAGAGACAACGTTAAATATTGCACGCTTCTGTCATCAGTCTGAGTGATCCCCTATTCACTCTTTCATTCGACTCTGTTTATATAGTCTATAGAATTATGAGGTGAGATGAGATTGTAATCAAGTTCCACACCATACCTAATAAAATGTTTCAGTTTCATCTTCTGTTTTTAGTTTTCACACATATATTTATTTATTAATATCACGACCCTTTTTTTAATCGTCATTAAATTGAAGATGTCGGCGATTTTTCTGTTGTGAAATGAACACATTGATTTTCATTTTTAATTCCAACTAAATCCATCAAAGCAAGTACGTTAGTCGGTTAGTCATCCTATTTTTTTTGTTTGTATATTCAACAGGAGTATTATCGTCGTTCAAGGAGAGAAAAATCAGAAGAAGAAGAAAGAAGAAAACTGTAGATAATTTGTACACTAATTACTTAAACGACTATGAGCGTGTTAAAAAACAGACTGTTATTACGTCAAAAAAAGAAAAAAAAAAGAGACAGTTAATCAGTGACTTCACAAATAATACGGTCAACAAAATATAATTAGGTATCAATGTTTGATGACATCCACACCTAAATATTGTTAAAATTTGAAACATCAATCAAATTGTTAAGCAAGTTTGATATCATGCTGTTATATGATATAAAATAGCATTTCCCTTCTCACCTATAAAATGTGTTATATAGTATTTACTACTCAATCAATGACCATCTGAAAATGTCTTCCTACAATAGGAAATTGGTCGACCGATGAATAAAGTTCAATAATCTTAAATTTAAACGAATTTTTCGCGACATTATTAGAAATTGTTTTTTCTTATACTCAAAAGACAATTTTATATGTCTGTCGTATCAACATTAGTTCTGGGTGTTCGACTACATACGTTGATGAAATTAGATCATTTTATATCTTTGATAGTTAGATATACAGGTGACAACATTTACGATTGTTTTTATTACTCAAATATCTTCGAATCGAATTGCATATTGTTCGTCGGTTAAGGTTAACTGCACGAATATATGTTTGATATAAGGTGACATTTCAAAAAGTACCGAACAGATGGTGAACTCTTGAAAAGCCAATAATCGATTTATTGTTACCGGTAGTATCCCAGATCAAATTCATCTGATCAACTCCGATTCGATACGTGTCTGCGGACGTTTTTTGGTCTGAAATCAGCAAAATTTTCGACCGTTTCTGACTGTCACAATTGACCGGATTTGCTTGTTTACTATGAGAATCCGAGATGGAACTTATCAGCAGCAAATTCTAATGAAATTATTCATCGAATTTTTTCGATGCTAACAAGTTACGGCAATAAAAATCATGCGAACTGGGATAATTCGTATTTTTCTTGCGTATGATATGGGCACTTGGAATTTTGTTTGATTTACATAATATTCTATAATTAGATAAAAATCTTTGAAGTTGGACGTAGTCGCAAAAAATTTCATAAATCATGTTCAATTTGGTCAGCAGTAATAGTGATGGTAGCCATAATTAGAAATTAAGTTCCTTTCTCTTTTCTTTTTATCATCCTTTTGACGAACAATTGTATTTTTAATCGTTTCCCCTTCTCGATTTAGACCATATATCCAGTCAATTAACTTGACTATGTTATGAATAATGCAGATTTTTTTCAAATAAACACACGGTGATGGAACAATCAATGACACTATTTAACTTGAAAGTTTCCTCTCTTCTTTTTCTCTTTCTTCGTTATATTCATCATTCTGATTCTTATTATTTTTCAATATGACTGATGCAGGTGAGAAAAAAAAGAAAAGAAAACTTTTTATAATATATAGATATATATAGTGAAAATTAAGCGACATCATTGTCCATGTACAATCAAAATAAAACAAAGATGAGAAAAATCACTAGAGTGAAAATATCAATTGTGAATTAGAAACAAATGTCTATCGAATAATTTTAGACATAACGGTAAGATTTAGATTTGTCTGAGACATACTGTCACAAATTGTATGAGTAGAAAAACCATTTATGATCTCTTTTTTTTCTCCTATGACATATGAAAGTGTTCACACCGACTCAAGATACACATGATAATTTATCATTATCGAACTGAATTTTTGATGTTTTTTTCTTTTTCCAAAAACTGACTATTATTATTATTTGTTGTTTTTTTTCTAATCCAAGTGTCTGTCCAGGTTCTCATTTTTTTTTGCTTTTTCTTTACTTTCTTATCTTCTTTGATGGCGCACAATAGTAATTAACAACATGATTTACCTATTTTTGGGACATTACTAACCCAAAAGATGTAAGTATATATAGTTCTCTTTTCATTAAACATTTTTTGATCATGCAGATACAACACGTTGTATTCAGTTTTAGAATGATCATCTTTAAAACAGAATTTTGACGTACAAAAAGTGTTTGTTCTCTACAGGATATTGTTGTAAAGAAGCTCTTCCTAAACAGATGGTATACCCAAGCAAATATCACCTATGAGAAAAATCCAGATACATTTCGTCTATAATCGGGCGATACACGACTAGTTGTCATCTAGATTACTAGTTGGAAAAGGGACTTTTAACTAGATGCTTCTTCAGGTGCATCTAGTAATAGTTAAATCGATCAATTATCGAGCGATAAACCGATAGTTGCAACTAGAAAAAATCTAGTAATCGCTCAATTACTAGATTTTCATTGTCGTTACACAATAGTTGCGATCGAGTAAAAATCTAGTAATCTAGATGAATCGGGCGATACTAGATTTTTTTTTGACGCTTGGAATATTTCAAAAAATTTAGTTAAGATCCTCTTCTATTTGATGCTTGAGTTATACTAAATTCTATTCTTTTGTACAAAAAGCCAAATTTTCACTCTTTGCTGATGACAAATCCATTTAATAGTAACAAAAAAAAATAAAAAATAAAATCGTCTAATATTATTTCCCAAATGTGTTTCAAGAAAAGTCAGCTAGAGAAGTGAAAAATCAGCATACCAAAATATTGTGTAATTTTTTTTTTTTCATATAAACATCACCGATAGATTTCAACACCTAGTCTATACGTGTATTTATTTCGCTGATAATATGGAATGAAAGTGGGATTCGCGTGCTAAAAATTCATTCGTTGGTCACAAAATTTTTTTTTGTCTAAGTTTAATCAAATAATCTTACATATTTGTTGTGATCATAATGTATTTTCAGTCACATGGGGGATCGTGCTGATTTGTCTTGTTAAATTAAATAATCGAACATCCTACGCTGTTTGATGTGAATACACGCTCTCATTACATCCACTAGAAGTTCATCGATATTTTCTTTTATATTACAAACAAACGTTACCCATTTTAGTACGTCTTCAAGTTTAGAAAATGTAGAAATAGTAAAAAAAACCAAAATGGGTGTATCAATATGAAAAATATTTTATTAATTGACATTTGTTTATTACTGTTGAGAAGAATAAACTCTATTTCACCACTAGTGTCTCTTAATAATTATTGAAAAACAAATAATAGATATTTGTTTACATGTAATTAAAAAAAGATGTCAAACATTTTTCTATATTTGTTTTTTATACCGATAATGAGGACAACAATAACAAAAAATAGAAGAAAATCTAGACCATTTTTTGAAAAGGATGAAAAAAAAAAGAAGAAAACTGGCACATTGACGACATTGCATGACATTTTTAATTTCCAAGTGGTAATTTATAATTCGATTTAAATATTAAGACAGGAAGTTTTTTTTTCACTTACTCTCCTTCTCTCTCATCATCTTCACTAAAGTGATGAGTTTAAAAATTCCCGTTTAAGAGGAAAAAAAAAGTAAACGTAGTAAAAGGAAGTTGAACTTTCTCTCGTTCTCGTTTATTGACAGTTATTTATTTAAATATTTATACCTGTCTTCTAAAAAGTGACATGATAGAAAATATATGTGTATGTTTTCTTTTTAAAAAGACAAAAAGAAAAAAAAAAAAAAAAGAAACAAGGTCTTTCGATTATGAAAATAAAGAAGAAGAAAAAAATCTTGTTTTAGAAACAGTATTTTCTTTTTTAAAACTAACACACGTTTAATTGAGCAATCTATCAATAGATATCTGCACATACGATCGATAAAGAAGAAGAAAATTCGCTCAACAAATTGATTGAGTTTTTTTTTTCTCAAATTTTTTTCTCTCTCTCTCTCTCGTCTTGTATACGATGCAAAGTGGTAAATAAGACACATACAAACACATATGCTCGTATTCTCATATAGAAAAAAAATGACGACGAAATCATTAAATATTGAAACTATCGAATGACATCTTAACTTATTATAAACGTTTAAGCCTCTTTTTTTTTCTCTTTATCAGTTTCCTATCACATATATATATAACAAGAGAAAAAAGAAGATGGTGAACACGGGGACGCGCAGAAATTAGGCAGATGTGCTTTATTTATTTTTCAATCGTTTTCATCTTTTAATACACTTCTTCTTTTTTTTTCATTCTGTTCTTGTTTTTTTTGACTTTCATCATGAACAATAGACTATACGAGAAAAGAAAAAGATACAACAGATCTAACAAAAGCTATAACGAATAAGAGCAAGAAAAAAAGGAGACTACCTGTTCGATAATCGATGAAGAAATGTATCTGGAAAAAAGTTTTTATATACACGTCTTTCAATTTCAATAATTGATAAGAAAAATAATGACTGTTTGATATAAAAAGAGGAATTATCGTTAGATTTTGGGGGTAAGAATCAATGGATGATAGAACTCTCATAAAAGTAATATTTTTATTAAGAAAAAGACAAAAAGTTTTTGAATTATTTTGGTGGGGATCATCCTTAGGATCCTTACTGATCGTGATACTTCGTTATTAAAAAGTTTAGTTATTTTTTTATTGTTTTCATTGATAATAATTTACTCATTTCGTAAAACGATAACACAATGAGAAGATATCACTGTTGTTACGCCCCGTAATCACCCAGCGAGATGTTATATCACGACAGAACGGAAAAAGACCACTGCCCGACTGAGGAATTGAACCCCAGACCTTCCGATTACCGGTCGGACGTACTGCCATTACACTACCGGGCTGTCTTCTTCCGTCTTAGGATCTCTCCAGGATCCTAACAACTGTGATAAACCAACTAATTTTAGGTTAATTTGTCTACTTATTTGATGATTTTTTTGACTTTAAGAGAAACTAATAGATAATACAAGGTAGAGTTTAGAAGAAGTAGAACGTCACTACTTCTCGTCACACAATTTTATGAGATATTTCATCATTTGCATATCATACAACATCATACTGTCGTAGAAAACACACATATTCTATGGTAAGAAATGTATGAATATTTTGTATCAGGAGTGTCTATCCTGTAGAACGTTTGATACACAATGCCTCAAACAAAAGTTGGTGGAACGCTTTTTTGCTGTAAAAATTCATTTTCTAGGTGATACATTGAGGACTCGAATCTCTGAGGTGGTGCAAAAGATTTCAAATACTTAGGTGAGGATAGACGTCGTTGTTTTGTATACTCGACATTATAATTAATATTACCACTTTAAGTTTTTTTTCTTCAACTAGACATTCGTCTATAAGATAGAACAAAAAAAAAATAATAATAATCTATTAAACAAGAAAAATGATTTGTTTTTCTTTTCTTCATTTTACATACACATATACTTGCTCTCTCCCAATACACAATTATCTTGTCTTTTTTTTTCCTATGTCGAATCATAATTCGACAAAAATAATATGATGTTTTTCTAAAAGCAAATAAGATAAAGAATGATGTTTCTCCTACTGTTGAATTCGCATCAATCATCATATACTAACAAAATGAAGAGAAAGAAAAAGGAAAAAAAGAAGAAGAAAAATAGAGGAAAAAACACAGCTCGTCTTCTTTTCCATCGAACAGGTTCGCTTTTGTATTGGATGATGATGTGATGATGATGATGATGATGATGAGAGACATAGTGTCGATATACATCGTCGTTGCACAAAACATCTTATAGAACAACCAAAAAAAAGAGAAAAGAAAATCGGTGCCATCATTATTGAGTTCCGATGTTTCTCTTTCTCTTTCTCTTTCTCTCTCTCTCATTTTATCGTAATAATAACAATGTATATTTTCAGATCATCCTTCATGCGAATGAAAAAAAGAGACGAGTTAAATAATAAAAATTATTTTTCTTCGGTGTATGTATGCATGTATTTAAGATTGAATAAAAAAAAAGAAGAAGAAATAAATGAACCGATTTATGATTCGTTCTCACCATTCATTCGATAGTAATAGTAGTCATCTCATGTAAACGACAAAATTTTATTATCAACATCAGGTAAAATATCCGATATTTATCATTTTAATATAGATTTTTAATAATTTAGCTAAGTGATCATAAAAAATTTAGTTTTTCTTTAAATATATAGATTTTTAATAAAACATATTTATCAAAGATTTGAATTTTAAAAGATGAGACAAAAGAAATAGTTAATTTTGTATTAGTGAAAAAGATTAGTAACTGTTTTTGGTATCTGTTATTCAAAAGTAATGCTATGTAGACTATTTTATTTTATAAATAAATTTTATGGTACTTGAGTTTTAATAATGAAGAGTATTGTAATGAGTTAGTTTGAAGTATATGAAATAATAACAATGTGTTGTTGTTGTTATTCTTTATAAGAAGAATGTACTTTGAGTAATCCAAAACAATTAGAATAGTATTTTTAATTTAAATTTTAAATAGTTTTATTTTATTTCTGAAAAGAAATTAGTTTCACCACATGAAAATGGAATGTTTCATTCGAGTTAGAAAAGTGATGTTAGCATATAGATAAATCATAATTAAATTTAATTTTAAAAGAATTTTTTTTATTTTTTGAATATTTATTATTAAAATAAATGTTTAGTTATGAATTCGAAGGAACAAAAAAAAAGAAGTAAAGTATACAGAATAGTCCAAACGGATGCTATTGGCTTTACTTACTACTACACTTTTTCTTTTTTCTTTTTTTTCACACTATATTTGTTAGTGATCAATTCCTTATTGATTTATTTTGCTGTTAGATACATTCTCTCTTCAATAACAGTGATAGACACTATAAAGAAGGAAAAAAGATTTGAAGGTGAAATAGCTGAAAGGTTTTTGACGGTGTCCATTTCCTGTATTCTGTGAAGAAAAAAAAAAGTGAAACGAGTAAAAAAAAGAAAAAGGGGGACGCTTCTAGGGCAGGAAATCAATTGGATATAACATCAATTTGTTTCAAAGAAACGTTTTTTTTTCTTTTTGTTACTATGTTCATTATTGCTTTGATAAGAAATATATTCATATAAAAGCAGATACAGATGTTCCCCAATTTTTTTTCTTCTTCTTCTTCTTATGTTTAGCTATTATCTACCTGTTGTTTTCCTTTTTATCGAACCATTTTGATTGCTACAATAACCCACTCCTTTGTCATAGTATTTGTTCACATACACACTCTGTTCATCACTGGATGATTCTCTGTGAACATTGATTTGTATGTGTGTGTGTGTGTGTAGATAGTTATTTGTTGATAAGAATCAAAACGTCAAGTTCTTTTAACAGTGACGAAAATGAATGATATTAATTTCGTTTCTGATATATATTCAATTGATAATAATAACGAGTAGTCCGTGTTTCATCAGGTAACCAGATACATTTTGTAGACGAATAAATTTATATATTTCTGTCTGATAGTATTAGTAGTGCTGTATGTATTTAAACAATCAATGTTAAAGGTAGAAGTCTAGTAAAATAATATCAATAAAAGACGTGTATAGTATAAGAAACATGATAGACACGGGATGACAGTCATTTTAATAATAACACAATGATAATGTTAATAATAACAAAAACAAGAACGAACACCTACGTATTAGTGCTGGTAACATTTTAAATAGATGTAGTGATGTGTGTGTGTATATGTGAGACAAATTTTTTTTCATTTTACGAATCTATACAAGTAATGTCTGTATATATATATATATTTTGTTCTGTTCTCTATTTCGTCTATTGACATAATTATTACTTAGTTATTGACACTTTAGATCGATACATTATAGGCTATGCCACTGTCGTATTTTCGTATTTGTAAGGCTACCGAATGGATGATTTGTATTGATGAATATATCGCCATCATCGTCCTTCCCCTCCCCCCCCCCCTCAAAAAAGAGAAGAAAATTCAACTGAAAATGAAAAAAATATATATTTCACTTGATAATGTCTTATAAAACTAGACTTACGAATAAGCATAAAACTAAAACGCGTATGTACGATAAAAAACTAAAGATAATTAATTTGATAGCTTTCTTTTGTCTTTCGAATAAAATGTCTGTCTTTCATTTCTGTACATTGTTTTAAATATGAATATGATTAATTGAGCAAAGACTAAGGAATCAAAATTATTTTAAATATTTGTCTCAGATTGACTTCATCAGCTGGTGTCTGTATATTGTTTGCCAACAAAAATTTTTAACTTAAATAGATAACATTAAAGTCTTATTTCCGATTCATTTCGACTATCAACTGTGCAAGTACTTCTGATAAAATTACTTACCGTTTGTAGAACGATAGTCGTTTTCTCAATCAATACAGATCTTATTACCTGTGTAGTACCATCTAAAAGTTGAATAGAGAGAGAGAAAGAGAGAAGAAGAAGAAGAAAAAGAGTACGTATTAAATATGGTCGATAAATTTCTCTCTATCATTCTCTCATTTTTAGTTTCCTGTCAAAAGATTATAAAAGCACCCACTTGAAAAGTATGCGCATATTATAGTCTCTCCCATCATCGTCATTGATTACAATCTGTTTTAATAAACTCAAAGTCAATAAGCCGTGTGTCATGTTTTGAAAAAATAAAAATTAATATATTATCTATACAATAGTATTAGACGTTAATAATTGACGATACTATCTTATATATGAAACAAAATTTAGTAAAAATTATTTTACATAGTTTAAATTATAATTTAAGGAAAAAGTCGATAAAAGTATCTTTGTTTAGAAAATCAATTTGAAGTATACTCTAGAAATATTATCATACATCCTAATTTGATAGACCGTCTATAAAATGTGTGCACATTCCTTCTATTCATTTTTTTAACTGTAAATGGGTACCATTGCTTCCGTTCTTCTCTCTATCTATCGATCATTATATATATATGTGTGTGTGTGAGTGTGTGTGAGAGACATTTTCTCATTTTTTTTTACCTGAAACAATTGACAGATATTATTAAGTGTCTCATAGTCAATGTATGTATGCTACTACTATTCATTCTTTCCTATTTCAAATGGGAAATGAAGATTTATCATGATCATCTCTCGAAACATTTTAACTATTTAATCACTTCTCACAGAGAATGAGAGAAAGATAATAATTTCAATGAATCAAAACATTTTCAAGAGAGTTGAATATTTTGTTAGAGCTAAGAATATTTTGAAAAACACGACAATATTGTTTAGTTGTAATCATACAAAAGTAAAGTGACACCATTTTCTTCTAGAAAGTCTAAATAGATGCATTCCTAACGGAATTATGATGTTAGGAGACAACACTAAAATTCTATCCTCCTTTTTTCTTTTCTTTTTTTTACAAATATCCATATTTTTTTAATGTAGAAAAAATTCAAGAAGAATGCTATTTCATCAACAGGTGTTTTTCAAAACACTAGAGAAAGGAAGAGGGTCAATAGAAATGGACAAAAAATATGTCTACTGTAACAAAAGAACATTGACACTTATTCGTTTGTTCTTGCGTAGTTTTAGCTTTACCTATCGGAAGACGTTTCGATCAAAATTTTCGCCCCAATTAGGCTCATTTTTTTCTGCTATTTTTGTCGGCCAAAACTTTTTCTGATTAGGAAATGTCAGAAATCATATGAATCGTACAATAAAAGATATCTAGATTACGAAATAAGATAATTTAAAGCTTTAGACCTGTTCTAGTTTTATATAAAATTTTTTACCACAGTTGATCAATTCATTTTTATTTTTCTTCTAGAAATTACAAACGTTTTTATAAATTAATCATAAAGACCAAATGGTCAACAACACATTGACAGAGTCTTAGTATCTAAGCGATGAACACTCGTCTTGTTGTCGAAACAATATCAAATATTCATTCGGCTTTCATCGAAAGTGCTACAGGTAAATACTTTTTTGATATAGTTTTTATGAACGAATAAATACTATAGTTTTCTAACAAAAAAGAAAAAATTTTTGAAAAAATTTCAAAAGTACATTAAATATGTACTAAAAATGATTTGTAATAAAATAAAACTTTTCAAGAAGTGTGGAAGTTTTGTTATTAGTATATTTTAAATAGACAAATTTGATATCTCTTATTATTTAATTTAGACTACCAAAATCTTGCTAAACCATTACATCCATTATTAAATAATACATCATTGTTGCCCATAAATACTAGTAGTAAGGGCACATTTAAAAATAATTATTTATACAACAAATATTCAACTCCTAGCAACGACGAAAGTCATTCATCAGTTAACGACGACGACAACGACGAGGAAGAAGAAGAAGAGTTGAACGAAATTGATCATCGAAATACCGATATTCGAAATTATAATTTAGCTTATTTTAATTCAAATAATCTAAACAGGTTTGTCCCTATACCATTTTATATTCATACCCTTGTATATCTAATGTACATGTGCATGTCATCGTCACATTGATCATCTCATTGAATATAAGTTAGATGATACTCTATTGAATTTTAACATTTACGACACCATATTGTATCAAAAATTCAAACGAGAATATAAAAACTAATACGTGAAAAAGGGATAAAAAAATATGGTTGATGGTCTTTTTTTCTTTTTGATGACTTCATTAGTAATATCTTCCTCTAATAATCAAAAATGATCATTTATATAAACTTTTACCGTATTGTCATCAGCATCTTCATCATTCGTCCAGGTGTTCAAACATAAGACATATTTCATATGTTGACGATTGATTTGAAGTAACAACACTTCATTATGTTGTTTGTCAAATAAAGTCGGAATAGTGGTTGTATTTTTCTATGATAAGAGTGTAGAACACACACGAGAGAACATATGTGATGGAAGATGGAAGATGAGAAATACGTTTGATGATAGTCATTGGGGATATTGAGCATCTGAGTATATCGAGCAACATGTTATTAAATAACAAGATATTTTAAAATACAAATTGGAGAATAGTCATCAAACATGTAGAAGATGATTTGCACTAGAGATGTTAGTGTATCACTCTGTTGTAGAGATCTGCAGAAGTTCAGACCTAAACCGAGCAGATCTCTAAATAAGTATTAACTGAAAATAACCGTAAAACTTAATTTCAATCCAAAGAATAATGCAGAATTGAAATTATTATTCATATTTTGAATTACGTCTTAAAAGGTTCAACTCGATCCTTGGATTAGGTCTGAGTCAGATTGCAAATCTTTACTCTGATGCTGACACTCAGTCACATATATTCATATGAAAATATTTTTATTTGTATATAAAATTAAGAACAAAACTTTGCCGTCAAAGATCATATTTTAAGTTTCATACCATGATGATGCTAAAAATTGTAAACAACTGAAGATTGCTCATACTCATTTTTTTGCAGCGCGAGTATATCCTGAAGAGTAACAGATGATATATTTGAACTATGACCATGAAATAGGGATGTTTATCAAATATACTTGAACTTGTACATCTATACAGCTACCTGTGTTCGTTTACTTTTTTTTATTTCTTTCATTATGAACAATATGATATGTGAGTATATATACAATCTTCCTCTCTCTTGATTTATGTATTGAAAATTTGTTTAACAACATTAAAAAGATATGAAATATGTCTGGAAACTTGAGAATTAACTTCGTTGATTACAAACTACTACTAGAGAGATATGTATATTTATCTATGCAGTTTTAAGAGAGAAATATATATATATCTCCATCTCTACCTATGATGCGTATCTTATTGGTTTAAAACGATCGTTAATGTCATAATTTATAAACAAAATTTACTACCTTGCTTATACTGTGATCATCTCTTCACTAAAAACAAATAGGATGAATTTTTCATATCGGAAAAATATGTGCAGATAAACGTCGATAGTCATACGAAGAAAAGAAGTTTGATAATATTCATGTAAGTCTTTTCTACCATACAGTACAGTAGACAGTCCGATTTTAGCGATCTGAGTGTGCTATTTTAACGGTACTCCTTATAGAGATATTATAAACTGAATTAGACATTTTGTTGATTATAAACCGAACAAAATAAATGTTGGTTTATGTCAATGATGATGTTCGTCAAAATCTGAAACTAAACTATATCTGGTCTATTAGGTAGTTAAAAAAAAGTGTCCTGTTTCTTAGAAAAGCTTGTTGAAAATACGTTTCATCTATATCCATGAATACAAAAGAAATGTATTGTGGTTGGATTGATTCATCTGCTTTTAGTTTTTTCTTTTCAATTTTATCAGACAAGAATAAAGAGAAAACGAAAAATTGTTCGAGAATCATGTCTCTATCATTGGACAGAAATGAAAGAAAGTTCGACTCTCTACATATATTCAGTATACTATATACAATCTCAAGTTTTTGTGCATCATTGCTTTGGAAATAAATCAGTTCACTGATTGCAGGTAGCAAATAGTCGCGAGAATAGAAAGACAATTATGATCATCAGTCGTTATTCTTCTCTTTTCCTTATGTTATTAATTATCATTATCGCACACTAGATCCATTGTATTATAGACGATAGATTTATTTTTGTTCTTTTCATTCGTTCTAACACCTTTGTTCTTTGTTATTACTGTTATATGTACAATACTACTGTTTGGTGATAATAGTGGTAGTAGTATTTTTTTAAAAAATAGAGAAAAATAAGAAACAGTAACAACATATATTTTATATTGAATGTATGAATAAATACTCTTTATAGAAAATGTTTTCTAACTGTTGATCTTTAGTGTGAATGATAACTGTTAGGTAGGATAAGCATATAGCAAATATATTCATTGACTCTTTGTTGCTTGTTTGTATTAAAAAACTTTTTTCTTGCGTTTTCAAGGCAATCATTTGTTTCTTTTAGCGTTTATCCACACAATAACTTTGAAGAACTAAGAAAAGATCAAGACGACACAATTTGGAATGCAAATAAGGTATGTTTATGTTACAAAGTGTGAAATTCTCCACGAAAGAAATGACCTATTTGAATGAGTGTTAGTGAGAAACTTTAAGCGATGAATCAATGACTTCGAGCATTTTTATATCGTTGTACTTTGAGTCAAAGAGCTCAGTTTGTCGAAAGAAAGCGAAAATCTAGATTGAGTGACTGGTCTCTAATCTAGTGGTTTCTCGTCTATTTTAATTTAGTGGTATGAAATTTGAAGCAGCTTAGTTGGATATGATGCCAAATAGTTTGAAAAGAAAAAATACTAAAGTTTACTTATTTTGACATTCTGTCAAATGGTAGCGTATTCTATACTTTATACTCTCTCCTAAAGAAAACGATTTTAGTTAACATACACCAATATCTAATTTTGCACGTATTTTCAAAGTTCAAGTCATATGTTGATTTCATTGCATATTTTAATCTCGAATCTTGTATTGGTCTAATATTTAGTTCTCTCGTTAATCAAGCTCATTTATACAATTAATATTTTGGATAGGGAAATTAGACTAGTTTTAGAGTGTATTTCGATCAAAAAACAAAGGAAAACTAAATGAATAACTATGTTGATAAAGAGAAGAGAGAAATGCGTAAAAAAGGTATGTGTGTGTGCTTCATAATCGCGTGTATCTTGACGATTTTGATAAATACACAACAAAATATTTAAAAGCTTGTCTTTTTCTTATTCGACACACGACAATTATAGAAGGATTATGAGCGAAGAAAATTACAATGATGAAGAAGAAATGTGTCCCTATTAGAAAAAAAAGAAGAGAAAAAAACCTAGTATGAGGAACCAATACAAGAGTGCGCGAGCAAAATATATATATATATTGATGCATGGATAATAACTGTAAAATCATGTATTTCATGTTGTCTATTTGCATTTTGATGAGGGCGGATACCTACCCATACAATATAAACTCTACTAAAATAAGAAAAAAAGAAAAAAAAAACACATCATTAATGAGCAAAATATTGATTATCATCTTCTTCTGATTTGAGATTTTTTTCTTCTTCTTCTTTATGTTACTTTATTTTCTCTCATCCTATTTGATAAAAAATTCGTGACTACACAACCAGATGGGTTAACGATATACACAACTGTCATTATTATTATTATTATTATTTTTGATCATATTTATAGTCGTTCATTGAACAAATTGTTTAACATTTTTATTTCATGCCGTTAAACTAATTCATTCTCTTTTATTTTACCTCTATACACCACACATGTATTAATCAAATGAAAAGTCGAAATTTAAAATCAACAATTGATAATCATTTTAATTGTAATCAAAAGAAATTTTCATCAAAATTACAGGTATAATTGAAACTTTTATATTATTTGTTTATCTGTTATAAACAGATGACATTCGGATATGTGTTTTATTGGTTAAAAAAAATATGAATAATTTATTTCAATGTTTAATATCATTTCTACATATTGAGAAATGAGAAGCTAAGTATCAAATCAAATATTTGTTTATAAAAGTATTTTTCGTAAGTTAGAATTGAGAATAAGTCGAAATGATCAAATTTCAAATTCGAAGAATTACCTTTACTTTCTAATTTATTGTTCAAAATTTATTCAAATTTTTCCTTTCAAATAAACTTCTGATATGAGTTAGTAACTTCATTAAATTTCATTTAAGAAGTTAATAATTACTAAGAAATTGATGTAATAGTTTTTTATTTCATTTTTTATATGTATCGTTCGTTCAATACCACTAAATGATCTTTATCAGATTTTTACTATAATAGTGCTACTACATTAGTATTTTAAAGTATTGTTATGGACTATTAATGAAGTTCGACAGTATTATGAATGAATGAATCATGTAAGTTTTTATTATGTTTTGTTCTGTTTTTGACAGTAATGGTGATCAAACATGAATGAAAAATCATCAATATTATTATTATTATTATTATTATTATTATTATTATTTGACATCAAAATTTTATTAATCATTCAAATATAGTTGACATAAAAGTATATTTATATTCTCTTTGTGTTTCAATTCTCCTCCTCCATTGTATCTTTATAAATCTATATATACCCTATTTATAAACACATATATGCTCATCTCAAGTATTTTTTAAGAAATGACAGACAGATATATTGTACTGTACAAAATAATGAGTAGACATGATGAAGGAGGAAAAAAAAATGGTCAAAAATTTTCTAACATCCAAAGATTTTATTCTTGTCAATGGAAAAACTTTCATTGAATAATGATGATGAACTGTCTATATGAAAGTTATTAACAATGAATAACAATAGTCTCGTTTTACATTTAATAAATGAGAATAATTTATTTTTGATAATTTAATATTGTAAGCAATAACTAGACTATTTGTAGTATTAGAATTAACTCTTTTTACACATTTAAGTTTAAATGAAAAGTGTTCATATTTGTAGATTTGGAAAATGACTATTTCGATATTAGACACATCGTAATCCATCATGTTGTGCTAATTACAGAAGAGAGAAAGAGAGAGAGAGAGAGAGAGAGAGAGAGAGAGAGAAAGAGTGCGATCAAAAAGCGTGTAGTTCAATTGTATCAGAAAGGTGAGGTGAAAAAATGATCAAATATCATAAGTAAAGGTATTTTTATTTTGTTCGTTCATCTCATTCCATGTTGTATACTTTGATGATTTTATTCATTTTTTGTTGTATGATATCTATGTACAAGTTATGATAGAGAGAGATGTCCGAGAGGTCATATACTGAGTATAAATTTACGTATCATATATACATACAATTCTCTTTCAATTTGAAACGTTTGAAAGTTGCCGATATGTTCACAGTAAAAGTCAAGTTCAATATTTTTTCATCATCATCATCATCATCGTTTATCAATAGAGAACAAAAAAAAGAAAAAAAAATGTGTAATTCCATATTGTCTTTGTTCATAATTGTCTACTCACACGTATATATTGATATTGATGATGATGATGGTATTTGAGGCTTTTTTCTGGTACATCTTTAGTTTTTATTCAAGGTAAATTACCCATTGAATCGTTCGACCTTTTTAATTTTAAAAAGACAATTATTTCAGAAATATTATCTACTTTCAAATAATAATTTGTTTAGAATTTTGCCGATAAAAGATACTGATTAGTGGTAGTCAGACACATATTTTATGATGGTCTAGTCGTTTTACTATCAATTTCGTCCATTTCAATTAGTTGAAGTCAATCTTATTTAGTTATAAGAATAGTTTTAAATACTTGTTTGTCTATCTGATGTTAGAAAATTTTAAGTTTGTTGCTTATGATCTACTGATAAGAATTTGATTGAAGCACGAATAACTTCTTTTAGTAAGTTTCTGTTATATACACTACTTTCTTGATAAAAGATATTATAGATGTCAACCTTGAATAGCATGGGTTACCGCTATAAAAATAATCATGGTTTAACGGTGTTGTCCTTGCTATGTAAAACGAGTATCTCACATACTTTGTCATCTCTCATCATGATTGGTTGTACTGAGATATAGCATCATTGTTCGTCTCAGGTAATGTACAAATGTTATTATAATTATAATGTCTATATATTTAGGGAATAAGAAAATATTCTTTTGTGTCGTTTTTCTTTTTTCTTCTTCTTCTTCTATGTAGTTGGTCTAAATAAATATGTATACATGATTTGTTGGTAGTACGCGACAAAAGATTCAGTGACAACATTATAATAATAATCAAATTTTATCAATGTCCGTATTTCGCTTTTCATGTTGCCGATGAATTATTGTTTTTATTCTTGTTGTTGTTGTTATTATTATTATTATTATTGGATCGGACATCAGGCTATATTACACAAACATAACAAAATAATGAGAAAATAAAAAGATTCATTTGTTCAAAAGCTTGTAAACAAGTGATTTGATTACTCAATCGGACCACTCAAAAAAAAAAGAGAACAATGATGAAAATATGGATTATATTTTATAAAAGATGCTTATGATTTCTTGTTTTTTCTCATCTACTATTAAACATTATAGTCTACATCAAGAACAACAGAAAAAAGAAACAGTATAGATAGAAACTTCTTTATCGTTCTCATCTCATCAAATTATTAGCTATAAGTTGATGATGATTAGGTACTTTTGAAAAAGGTGTCAAATCAATGTGTGAAAGAGAGAATACAAGTTGATTTTTATCAGTTTTTTCACATAGACATCATCGATAAACACAGTCGGAAATTTCTATCTTTAAAAAGATTAAAACAAATTCTGTGAAGAATGAGACATCACAGTATGAAATCAAGTGTTTAATATCGATATATAAAAATAGAAGAAGTTCAATGTTTTAGACAATTTCCTATTGCATATAGTGAAAAACAAATTCAAGTTTCTTCATTCTATCGATACTTAGATCATGCGTAAACTAGTACCTTTTTTTATTGTATTGTTCAAACTCTGACTCTCTCTCTCTCTTTTCATAGTTATAATCACATTTATTATTCACGATCTATGTAGTGATGTGACATTTAACAGAAATAACCTCTTTCCTTCTTTTACCATCTTGTGTCAGTGGTAAAATTCTTTATTAGTATTCATTTTTCTTTTCCATTGTTTTTAAAATTTAATAAAGAAGGAAATTTTTTCTAACCAAAATAAGACCATCGGTGAGTGTCGTTTGTTTTGTCGCAGGATGAAAAGAATAATCGTATGAAGTTTGAATTATGGTCAATATTCATCATTTTCTAATGATGATTTTGGTCATTTTGTTGTGTGTGTGTGTATATACACACACATATATATATATATATATATATGTATATGTATAAACTTTTTTCTCTCTTTCTCTCCTCGATCGCCTGATGATATACATTCACTCACTCTCCATACGGTTTAATCACCTGCCTTTTTAGAACATAATTATACAGTGGAACAATGTTCAGTAGATTTATAGGTTCTTTTCATGTTGTTGTTGTTAAATGAGTGAATGAGTTGGATATATCGGCATCTCTATTTTATCACATCCGCCCAATATGATTGAATTTGACAAGTAAATCGATGTATATGTCTCTAAACGAGAGAAGACGATATGAATAAACAGACATATGGTCTCTCTAGAATAGGTACAAGAATGTAATTATATTTTTTAAATTTTTATACATAATAATGATGAGTTAAAACTCAAGTATATAAATATTTTCTCACCTTTTTTTTCCACCATATATTTAATAAAATCAATTAAGACCACTTCACAGTCACTTCATACGTTATATCCACAATCTCGTGTTAACTAATATCAGTTAACAACTAAGAGACGTTTGGATTAATTTATGACTATGATAATAGAGGATCTAGTAGAATCCTGTTCAGAAATTGGTAAATGTTTGAACTACAAATAAATTACCAAAGAGTAGTCATGTTATTAAGAGGATAAGTGTGCTCTATAGAGAATAGTATATATCCTCACCTGAAATTTAGCAAAATTCACAAGAAGATACTTTATTCTTCGCTTAGAAAACCGATAATAGAACAATTTTTTTCTTTACCACCATCTTTTTGGAGTCTTTCAATACTTCGTTTTTTTTACTAAATTTCATCACAAATCATAGTCTATAGTTTATCTTTTGATTTTAGATCTCGCCTTACAACGCTCTTAGTGGTCAGTGTTCAAGTTCGGGAAGTGAATCAGAAAATCGTCATCATCCTTGTACAGAATGTGGTAAAACATTTGCAACATCCAGTGGTTTGAAACAGCATATGCACAGTAAATAAAAATTTTTAAATTATTTCACATTTATTTCAACTTATTATTTTTTTCTTATTTTAGTTCATAGTAGTGTAAAGCCATTTCAGTGTGAGGTTTGTGTTGAATATTTTTATTTAAACTTCATTTATGCATAACTAAAAATATTGATATTTACTAGTCCGTTTATCTTTTTCTAATAAGAACATTTCATCAGTTGCTAAAGCCGTGTTGTTTTTTCTCTTTTTCAGGTCTGTTTTAAAGCTTATACTCAATTTTCGAATTTGTGTCGTCATAAGCGAATGCATGCTGATTGTCGAACGCAAGTAAAATGTCGATTTTGTGGACAAACATTTTCAAACAGTGCAGCACTTAATAAACACAGGTATTACAATTTAAGTTCATGTACAGTATTAAATAGAGTCATAAAATCGATTTTTTATTTTTAGAAGATTTTGTGGCGACGTTAATACTTATTCATCCGAAACTCCCAAACCATCACTGAACAAAGAACAATTAAACAGTTGGTTATGGAATTCATCAAGTTTACCCTATTCATTAATACCGTATTTACCTCGTTTTGCTACACTTACGCCAACTGCACCAAATACTTGTACAACAATTCCATATTTTAATACATTTTTAACAGCAAATACCAATACTCATCCATCACCACTGTCATCATCTTCCTCAATAGCCACCTCAGATGAGATAACAAAAACAAAATACAATAAAAACAATAGTGGATGCTCTTCAATAAAAACAAATAAATCACAAAATGATGTCGTTGATGATATGGGATCGTCAACAAATTCACCTGAACAATTAAAAGACACAACAAAAGTAAATGGTTATCATTCAACGTCAAAGAAACGTACACTGAAAATGGAAGATAATGATGATGAACCACTTGATTTAACTGTTAAAAAATCAAAAATGTCTTATTTTAAAAATAATGATCATACGGATGAACACCATCACGACTATGTCTCATCGTCATCTTCCTCCTCTAAATCATCGTCTCCAGCATTAAATACTATGTCAAATACACCTCATTCAACTCCCATCGATAATCAATGTCGACCATCTTCACTTGAAAAAATAAAATCAGAAACAAACAGTAAGTTTACAAGAAATCATACTCATTTTCAAGTGATTTTCATACCGCTACAAAAAAAACAGAACAATTCATCCTTTTTTTTTCTTCAATTGTTTAGCTAACCAAACACACAGTACAAATGGCAGTAGTTCTCATTCACTATCAACATCTGAACAATGTGAACAACGGTGTAATTCAACAACAATTTCCAAGTACAATGTCGAATCATTATTAAATAAAAAGTGTGTCACATCATCATGTGAAAATAACAAAACAAAAAATATACCATCAAAATCTCCTTTATCCAACATGGCCACATTAACGTCTCCACTCAACTTAGAAGTTCTAAAACGTATTTATCATACGAATAATGTATTTTCTAATCCAACAACGTCCACTGTTGCTGCAGCAGCATTTTCACAATTATCATTAAATCGAGGACTTACAATTAATTATGATTCCTGGCAATCTAATACATTAAATAAACTTAATTATTTAAATACAAGAACAAATAAAGACAAGTATTCATGTCAATATTGTGGAAAAGTATTTCCAAGATCAGCAAATTTAACACGACATTTAAGAACTCATACAGGTAAAATATATTTTATTTTTTAACAAATTATTCAAAAAGAAAACAATTTTGTTTTTGTTTTTTAATTTTTAATGTAATGATATATCTTTTTCAGGTGAACAACCTTATCGATGTAAATATTGTGAACGATCATTTTCAATTAGTTCAAATCTTCAACGACATATACGAAATATTCATAATCGTGAAAAACCATTTTTATGTACTCTTTGTGATCGTCGTTTTGCCCAACAAACAAATCTTGAACGTCATGTTAAAAAACATGAAAATGGTCTACCATATGATTCTTGTTCCGGTGATGAAGATAATGAAATACCTTCAACTATAACAACAAATGGCAGTAATGATAGTTTATTAAATCATCATGTTGAACTCTATGAACAACATACTTTAAACAGTGAACCATCTAGTACAAGACGGTCATCATCGTTATCTTTATCAGATGGAGATTGTAGTAGAATAGAAGAAGAAGATACTGAAGATCATGGAATTGAAAGTTCTTATTTCGATGTTACAACAGCAATCGAAAATGATGAAAGAGAAGTTGAACAAGAAATTTCATCAGATTAGTTTGCATTTTTATATTATTGAACACTAATGTGATATAATGAAAAGATTGACTCAGTTTAATGATTGATACGTAAGAATGATGAATGATATAGATATATTTTGTTCAATTTTATTTTCTACGTATTTTTCTTGATATGAACATTTTAACTTTCAAATTCATCGATGAAATAAGTGGACTAGTATGTACTGTCCTCAAAATATATATCGTAGAAGAAATAGCCTCCTCTCTCAGTTTAAATTTTCTGTTTTAGCGATCGTACTTCCAAGATAAAATTTTCCGAATCTCACTGAAATAGATGAATCTACTAAATTCAACAGTTTTTCTCTGTAATCTGATCTGATAAACCAATTTTTTCATTGTACTAATCACTAACACAAAAGAGCAAGCGAAGAGTACACTTTACAATCGTTTATGTTAGTTCAAACAATAAGTTTTTAAAAAATACATACATATATATCATAACCAAATAATTTATTTGAATACTGCTATTTTCGACAAATTGAATGATATCTCTATCACACTTTATATGTTTGTTGGATTTTGGGCTTTTTTTTTCCCTCTGCAGTTCTTTTTACGAGTGTAAATTTCACATTGTTTAAGCATTTTGTTTTTTGCAATATTTTTTCTTTTTGTTTTTCTTTCTGAAATTCTATATATCTACTATACGGCAATATGATCGTGGGTCATCATCAATTGTTTTATTTGATTTCATGTTGTTTTTTATTTCTTTGTGTTTCTATCGTCACAGTTTTTTTGTTTTGAAAAAAAAAAGAGTTTGGTTATATATACATAACACTTATATCACGTTGAAGATAATTGATGATTATTAAGTCTACTTTTGCTCAAGTTGAAGTGGATCTAGAGGTGAATAGGGAGGAGGAGGCAAGACTCCTTGAGGATGTAATCGTTGATTATTAATGTTTGTAATCTGAGCAGCATTATTATCTCTTTCTGAATAAACAGGCGGTGCGTAAATGGGATGAAGAGTGTCATTTTGTACTGAATAATAATATGCATACGGTGGTTGAGCATTAGGCATTGAAGTTTTTGAAATTGTTGCTACATTTGCATTGTACTGAACGGGAGACACCGATCTTCTAGAAGTATCTGAAATAAAACACCAATTTTTAGGCAATATTATATGTTCTATAGTCAAATAGTTTCAAAGTTATTCAGAGATAAAAACTAAAACAAAAACTTCTTACCCAACCACATCCATCTTGTAGCTGAAGACTGTGAAAATCGGCCACGATTACAACTACGAGAAAATATTCCAAGAGCACATAATAGCAGACTGATACCAACGAGTCTAAAGATAGATAAATATTAGTAGCGAATAATTGAAGTCTATCAGAGTCCGTTGTCAAGTATACGATTAGAGACGAATATATAGGACTTCTTTGAAAATAAAAAACTGTCGTAAGCAAGATAGAAACATCGACTTACATGCCCCACCACGGATTGATGCGAACACTTTCTGAAATACAGCACAGCATATCTAGTGAAGTAACATTCTGTATATTTGAACAGCATATATCTGTGCATCTATTCCGGAAAGCTATATGTGGTATATTTTAAAAGAAAATAAGAGAACATTATTACCTCTTGTTTATTTTGTTACCATAGCATTGGATATCACCGTTAACCTACAAATATAGATGAGAAAGGAAATCTATTTACTACTTCTTCGGAAGATTAGTTAGTAACGTTCTAAATGAAAAATATCAAATACTTTCATTTTACCATTCGAACGCTGAAACTATTATTCTGAGAACTAAATTATAATATTTATTAGATAAGCCGCCTTTTCTAACTCCTCTAATCACCTATGCACATGAGCTTACAGTAGAACATTGAATTAAGCACAGCCAAACTAGTGCAGTCCATATAATCGCTCCATGCAACATTTTTACGTACACCTATAGTTTGGTGTATTCCATTTTACTAATTTTATTTTTATTTTACGTTCACAAAATAGCTTTTGTCCTGTTCTTTGTCTGTTGTGAAACTTTTTTTTTTATGAATAAAGAGATGCGACCGACAGTCATCATTTTCTATTTCTTACATTCCTAGTAAGCATCAAAAGATTCTAAGAAAATTCTTCTTTAGTCACCTTCAAACCCATTTTTTTTCCTTTCTTTTTGTTCCATACATTTCCTTCGTTATTCACCGCTATAGAAAAACTTCACATTTATCATGTACGCCATCCAAGAAAACAAATGATGCTTATTACCAGTCACGTTTGACATGATAAAAAAATGAAGCAGCATTAATTTTACATAGGATATTTTGTTGAAAAAGAAACACGACTTCTTACTTTAGTATAAAGAAAATAAATCGGTTAATTCCACTTCATATCCTCAGAAAAATGCAAAATGGTGATTATTTTATGGAACAGCAGACATCACATACAATACTACTGTGTAAAGTTTTTAGTTTAGAGTAATTGAAAATCTATTCGACTTTTTTTAAATTTTTAACCCAAGGTGACAAAAAAATTTTTTCTAATATGAATGAAAATTCCACGTTTAAACTTCAGTGTTGAGTAACATAATAATATCTTGTACAAAAATACTATTGTTTTTCTCGTAAAAGTAAAAGGTAATACTGAAATAATATAAATAAAAATGATTTTAGATAAAAAGGTTGAGAAAAAGTAGAATTATTGAACAAACTAAACTATGTAAACTAAAACAAACAGGAGATATTTAGCTGATTGAGCTAACAATGTATGTTTCAAGTAAAACGAGAGATAAACTTCTCAAAATTAAAACATCATAGAGTTTCACTTGTGATTCGAACCATTTTCGTGAAAAAATTGACATTCCATGTATGCTCACTAATGTTATTGCTAGATGATAAAGAGATACTTCAATTATGAATAAAATGTTTTCTTATTTTCTTATTTTACCAATATATACAACAACAAAAAATCAACAGATGGTAAGAATAAAAACGAAGTGCATCGCATACCAAAGATAATTGAGTAATACCTTTGCTATTGAGAAATAGTGACGTTCGATGGCAACTGTTTGCATCCTTTTTAATAAGCAAAATAAATTTTTCAAAATTATTATATTTTATTCTTTGTTTTTGTATATAAACAGATTATTTGTCATAGTATCCAATATGCTGTAGTGATATTCATTCAAAGTGTTCCTAACTTAACACTAGAACGCTCGTAGCGGTCATTTTGACCGTTTTGTGATTTTTATCCTTAATAAAACAAACTGCATACAATTTATTTAAAAATAAATTATGTCATAACTTTTAATTTGTCCCACAAAAATTATTTTTTGCAGAATTT
>CAJNOQ010001648.1:0-29653 GCA_905250885.1 Didymodactylos carnosus | reverse complement strand
TGAGGCTACGAACTTTCACCCTCACCCTGGATACCTAGATATTTAGAGATTTGACTCTTGAAAGATATACTGAACAGTTACCGTTACTTGTAACTGGTCGTTACCGTTACTTGTACGGTAACTGCTTATCCGTTACCATTACCAGGAACGGTAACTGTTCAGCAGTTACCGTTACTGAGTAACGGTGGTAACGGTAACTGGTAACTGTCACAGCCCTAAGTAGCACAAAACCTGTTGTTTAGATAATTTAATGAAATGGAACATTTCCTAAAAAATTCTCTCAGGACTTGTTTGATAACTTCTTTCAAAGCATCTAAAAGTTTTTAATATTGGCAGAAGAAAGGGTACATTCTCATAAGAGACACGGGCCATCGAACATGTTAAAAAAATTTTAATTTTAATATTCGAATTTTCAGCAAGATTAGTTAACTAAGCAGTTTTACTCAAAATGCTTCTTAATAAAATAATATTACCTTTTTGGTTTATCTACGACAATAAATTCGATAAATTATTGATAAAAAAAAGAAAATTCCTGTGTTTCGTTTATCATTAATAAAAATATGTGGAAACAACAAATCAAATTCCAGATGATGGTATTTTTCTGTAAAGAGCAATGTATAAATGAACAATTGAAAATTCTCTTTTCTTTATGAGAAATGTCAGAAGACGACTATAGTCGATTAACAAAATCATCTTTGATTATTTATCGTGTTTGATCAATTGTATCTCTCATTATTGGTATAATTGGTAATTCAATGTCATTGTTTGTTGTCATTAAATGGTCAAAAAAATATTCAGCCTATTGTTATTTAAGTTTATTATGTATTATAAATATAATTATTTTATCATTTGATCTTAACTTTAATTATCTTCTACCATCTTATTTAAATTATTTATTAACGGAAAAATCTATAACACTTTGTCGTATGGTATATTTTCTAATCTATTTTTTTCGATATATATTCATATGGCTTATTGTATTTCTAAACATTGATCGTCTACTGTTTATAATAGGATCTAAATTAAAATATCAATTTTGTCGATTTCACATAGCATTGTATATTTTTTGTGCACTTATTCTTCTTTCCTTCTTATTTAATAAATACATTTTTTTCTTCTATTTATGGCAACCACAACAAATTTTATCGAGTTCTGATTGTCTATTAAATGAACAACATCATCATTGTATATTGAACAGAATAGTTCTCTTCATATTTTCACTTAAAAATACGGCCAATTTTTAATGTTTGCATATTCGCTATTACACCTTTTACAATTATGACCATCTGTACTACTACTACTAGAAAAAATTACTAGTTAAAACATATACGAAAATTATCAAATAACAGCACACTGGAATAAATCTTCTCATTCTTTATCCAAGAGACGTGTTCTGCGTTTCTGTCATTTAAAATCTGTTACATTGACATTAATAGTCTACGCTATTATACGGGAGCAAAATTTCGTTTAAAAATACATCAAATATTCGATAAACGATCAACTTTACAAATTGAACAAAAACAGTTCAATTTTAATGACAGACCGGTATAGAAAATAGCAGTCAAAGAAAAATTATAACCAATCAACCGACAGTATCAATTAGAATTAACCTAATGCATTGATTTTCGAACGCTGAATTTTACATATCATTTTTCGTCACGTGTACGAAATGTATTTTTGTTAAAAAATGAAAACATGTAAAACATTGAAATTGTTAATAATTTTTCTAAATTTCAAACAGGAACGATAGTGACCAGATTTTTCGGGTATGATTGACTTTTTACTTTTATTGTAGAGGAATGAAGTATCACTTGAATCTTTTACAGTTTAAGTAATTCTTTTTTCGTAAGTTATAGATCATCCAAACTTTCAAACGTTGGAAAAACTAAAAATCGATAGTGTGGATTGTTCGGTCTAAGGCTCAGACTTGCTATCGGATGGTCGGCATAAACAGGCCTAAATACCATGGCCAGTACACAAAGTCAGACATATTCGATATAGATGAGAATCGGAGTCAGATCAGAAGAAAACATATTTGAATCTAGACATAAGGATCAAATACGATCATTGAAAATGTTTTATATGATTTTTTTAAATTCCATTCAAGCTCAAAGTGTTTCACGTTAATTTTAACTTTTTTTTTGATTAATTTTAAGAACTATAGCATCTATGTCTATTTATGTCAACTATTAGATAGTTAGCCTGACCTGGATCACTATCGTTTTGTCGAACATTAAAAATATCGCTATCAAACTACTTAAAAAAAAGTTTTAGATTACAAATAAATGTTATTCAAGAAAAAAAAAGACAAGAAATATCGTTATAACACAGACTTAAATGGAAAGATAGGTGGCTAATCATATAAAGTTTACACTAATCAAATAGCTTATTCCTTTTTGTTTGTAACGACCAACGGGCCAACATTATCTCCCGTATCTTTATTATGTTGATTATGTGTTCCATCGCAAAGTGGAAACTAAACGAGAAAAATAAATACTCAGTAAAATAAGTTGAAAAAAATAATCACTGCTCTTCGAAATTGAATATTTCTATTCTTTCCTACATTCCGCATGTATTTTGTACAAAAATTTTGATGATCAGATTAAAATGCGAAATATTTCATCCGAGTAGATAGATCTTTTTGTTGAAGATCGATCATCCTTATGCGGAGAATGGTTGTAAGAGGAGACAAAATCCAAAATTTTTTATTGTACAGTGAATATGTGCTATCTGTAGTTAACAAAATATTACCTTTTTTGATTTCCAACATCGACAGTATGAGACAGATTTATTTTGAGCTTTATCACATTCTGGTTGAATATCCTTTATATCATAAACATGAACTACTTTATCTTTATCTTTTGATAATGACTGATTCACTTGTGGCTCTTTTTCAATTTTTTTAATCTGATCATCTTCGTCTTCGGGAAGTAATGCTTGAAAAGTTAGATATATTAACAATAAGACAGTGGTAACAAATGGAACCAGTTGTAAATAATCACGAGCTAAATGAGCACACACACACATAGTTTTAGATGCGTACTAAAAAGATGAAATAATTTACGAACCAGTTAATTTTGCATAACCAGCTGAATTTTCTGGAATTGGCAAGCTTTTCAAATAAGCGGGTAATGCTGTACGAATAAAATAACTGAGAGCATCCATGAGATTGAAAATAAATTGAACAATAGTCTGAAAAGTAAAGCATAAGTGAACGATAATTAAGGCTAGCACGGACTTAATCTGGAAATTGATTAGGCTAGAAAGAGAATTTTTATTAACTAAAAAGTTTTCTCAAGACTCTTTCTTTATTGAAATGTCAGATGAGATAAGATAATATTTCTTAGATACGATACTTCTACAATTGTTCCTGCGAAAGACTACTCACCAACTAGAATTATATCATTTTCTTTATTAACCGATTGCAAAAAAATGAAAACATCTTTCGAATTCATCATTATAAATAATGTCGGTATATAGCTAACTACATGAAGTTGAAAATCCCACTTTATCAGATGTTCACGCAAATCACCCATCGATAATCCATTTTAGATGAACAAAATCTTCTTTTTTGATCGATGCAATAGGAGAATCGCTTTAATATTTTATCGGAATACCTGTCGTGCTCTCAATCCGCTACCTCAATAAGGTATGAAAATCCATCAAAAATTCTACTAGATCACCTTGTTAGACAATAGTCTGCTCTATTCAAGAAGTTTGCTCTGACACCGTCCTGCTATAATGCGTACACTCAAGAAAGGAAGCACAGATCAAAAATCTTCACAATTTTGCCATTTAAAACTTTGTTGGGAGTCATTTAACGGCGCTTTTTGTTGCAAAAACAAGGACATTTATTTATAGCTCCTAAAGAACATTTAAGACCATGTTCAGGCTACAAAAGTTAAAGCGCATTAACGACTCTGACTGGGCAATAAAACGTTAACCCGTCACGACATGACGTAAGTTGGAATTAAGGATACCAACTGACTCTGCCAATTGAATAAGGCCTATTCATTTGATTGTGGTACTATACTGACAGCCTTTGATATTTGTATTACCAATTGATTGGTTGAAAGTATAAAATTTAAACGTAAATTGAACAGGATTTTATTTCGTGTTTCCATTTTTTTATGCTTTGTTACAGTTATAGCGATATCCACTATTTGTTAGTTTAAAAGTCGCTTTTCACTCAGTAGACTAGGGACCTCTAACTTTTGAATATCGAATATCTCTTTAACTATAATTGAGCATAAAAAAATGTAGATAAGAAACGAGATCTGATTTAAATCTTGTTCAAACTTGAACCTCCCATCGAATGAATTGGTGACACAAAAAACTGGAAACGGCTGTAAATAAAATGAGGTCATGGGAAGCTAAAATCACTTTCTAAAAATTTACCATTACCCTTCTAAAATCTCTTATGATTTACAGTAGCATCCACGATTTTCGATCAGTCAGAAGCAGTCCATGATTTATCGTCCAGCAGATCTATCGTGACGTAGAGACTAAAGTTAGAAAATGTTCAATGGTGAAAAGTGATTGATTTTAGAACGAAGTGATTTTAGCTTCCCGTGACCATAAAATGATTGGCCTTTGTTTGCAACAATTTTTTCGCTTGGCTGCACATACCATGCATGATTGAACAAGGTAATACATTAAAGATTGACCAATCAAAAGGCGACAATTCATAATAGTTGCGAATGTGAGAAGAATCGTCTTCTGTTTCCAACAAAATAAAAATTCGCACGCTTGCGGTTCTCAATAATCAAATAAGATAGTTTATTCGATGTTTTCCTAAGCAAAACCCTTTTCCGAAACCATTCGGAAGATCGGTTTTTTGGGAGATATTTGCAAAACCAGTTCAGATCTCCGAAACTGAAATAGCAATCTATCAGTTTTTTTCCATAGATAGATAGTCCCAAGTGTCCACTCCAAAATGAGAACTAAGCGAACTCTTAATTTTTTCTGGTTCATGCGTGGCATCGTTTTTCCTGAGAATCCCAAGGTCAATATTTCCTTAAGTGTGGTAATTTGGAAAACGAATCGTTACATAGGTAACCGACCACGCTGATTCTCGTGGCAATAAAAAGGTTTCAAAACCTATATTAGGTGGCATAATCCATTTTTGTCTAGTTTTGAGTAAAATTAAAAAGTTCATAGTCCAGTCAAGAGCCATCCAAATTATGTTAGAATATCAAGATATACTCTGCAGTTCAATAAAGAAAATCTCTACCAAGATACAGTTTAAATCTCATCTGTTAATTTGAGCGTCCGATGTGTTTTATATATTCTTCTGATTAATTGCGTATTATATAGATAGAACTTTAAATAAAAGTCAATTTTATTTCATGCTTTATTTGAATTTCAACCCATGAAATGAAAGGATATCAGCTAAACTCAGTCCTACCATTTAGTCCTAGCGTATCTTTACTGTACAAAAAAAATCACATAAAATCCGTCGTAAAGTCACATTAAAAATGTTGTTTTTTTCGGGATGTCATACTTTTACCTTTGACTTCAACTTCTTTAACGTTGAAGAAAATGGCTTTATTATGAGAACAGGAAAAAATATTACTTTCACGTTTTTATCGTCAACTTTTGCAGTCACATATTTTCCGTTTCAAACCACAGATATTCAGCGTCATCACAATGCTAGACAGCGTTTCTAATGATTGGTCACCCCTGCGAAAACAAAGTAATTTTCCACTTTGTATAGATCATAGATAAATTGCTTTAGAAAACAAAAGAAATAATAGGGCTATTTCGTAGGCTCCAATTAATGGGCTTTTTATAATACTCTTACATATACGTTTTGTGAAACTCCTTCAGTATCTCCAAGTAGTATAGTCTACAAAGTTCATGTGCATTGTATTACACATTTCATTCTTTTTCTACGACCCATTCTTTTTACTTAACTATTTATAACCCGAGTATAGTTTTAACTCTACTCTAATTAGAAGTTTCAAACCGAATCATAACCATTTTAAATTTTCGACCAAGACCCAAAAAGATTATACATTTTGAAATGGTCTTGAATTGTTTTTCAAATAGCCAGATTGATACCATGCGTATCTAATCATAATAATCAGTGCTGAATATTTTAGATGTTAATTGACTATATACAAGAGAATTCAATTTAATTATATTATTTCTTTGTGCTAAATTAATATCAATTTCATCTAAACGTAGACAATTATATCTTTCATTTTTTTCTTTTCTTTCTTTTCATCGACGTGCAAACAAACTGAACGGCTGAAATTTCTTTGATACTGAGAGACTATTAGCAGAGTAATCTGGCCTCCGATTGCGATTTTCTGAAAAAAAAGGAATGAAAGAGGATTCGAAATTTTTTTCAAAGAGAATTTGAAGTAAAAAATGAGGAATATATTTTTCAGCCCGAAAATTGCTGTGACACGTCATTTCGAGTCAAAATCCAACTTATCGAGCATCAAGTGTCTGTATCAAATTGTCGTTCTACTGAAAAATTGAAGTTTTCCGCCAAAAATCAATATAAAAAAAAGAGTTAACTCGATGACTCAAGGAATGAAAGAACAGCTACTTGTTTCCAGCGAAATAAGTTCAGTTTATAACACAGAGAATCTACCTCTGTATATTCGCAACATCTACAAAGAAAATTATATAGGGACGAAGGTAGTCGACCATTCTTTTGTGTCAGTTTCAGAGCTGGGCAGCTCCGGAGCCGAGCCGGAGAAAGTGTTGAGTTCAGAGCTGGTGCGGATGATGATGTGCGCGTTCGGTGGAGGTAAAAATGATATTCTTACGGCAGATAGTTATATGAGTGTGTACGCTGATGGCACGTTAATATATGCTGCCTCAGTCTTGACCTTCTTCTATTAAATGTAACGCCTTCGAAAGAAGATTTTTTATGTATATATCATGCAGTTATAGAGTATATTTGTACTTCAAAACGATTTTCATTCTCATATTTTTTCTTACTTGAAAGCCTAGGGAATTCAATCGAAAGAAAACAAGGAAAGATGAACATCTTTTGGGGCCGGAGTCGGAGCCGGTCTGCCCAGCTTTGGTCAGTTTCCATGCAATTTCTTTAACGATTTCGGTTACTTTGCACCGTTCGTAGTAAAATAATATTCAGATTTGCTAATATTATTCACACTTCTGGATAACATGAAATGTCGAACACATGAAGAACGATAAATGTAAGTGCCGCTATACAGAAAACACACCTCATAATCGTTTTGATTTATTGTTAGGCTAGGTATTTTTCTTTTCGATGACGAGCAGAGAGTCTTTTATTATATCAAAGCAGGCATCAAGCGGTAAGTGTTGTTCACACCAAACTAAGCGTTTGTTATATGTGTGAGGCATAGGAATTTGTTCTTCTGTTTGTCAAATGTGTTCAAAAGATAATTTCTATTTATTTTTTCTCATTTCTTTTAAAAGGTAATTTCTATTTATTTTTTTCAGATTTTGCTGCTATTCTTTAATATTCTTAGAAAAAAGAGGAAACAGAGGATGAATCGGAAGCCAGAGAGTAATGAAAAAAATCTAAGCTGTTAATTCGCTGTTTTTATCGAGATACGAATTTTTGATGTGACTGTGTTTTTTTGTTTTACAGTTTTCTATGAAAAAAATTCATAACTTTTGAAAAAAAAGCCTTGGATCCAAATCCTTTTGACTTTTTAATAGAACAATACCCTCTATCGAATCGACAATTGACAGAGAAACTATCGAAAAAAGCTAGTCAAAATGGCAACAGCAAACGTTGAAGTACATTAAAAACAATTTTATCTCCGGTCTTTCCTGTTTCATACATAACTAAATTTTGATTTGATTGATTCTTTGTCTTAATTCTGTTAATTTGTTGTTTTTTTCAAAATTTGTTATTCAGAGTGAGAATAATAATAAAAAGAGAAGCAAAACAGAAATGAACTGAACATCTCGATAAAATGATTGGACTCTATAATCAAAACCGATCAGTTTCAACCGGAGCGAGTTTTTGATGTGGAATTTTTTGTACTTCAACATTCATTGTCCTTTTATGTATTTGTTCACAGTATTGTTATCATTCTAAATATTGAACAAGAGAGTCCAGAACTAGTAAATCTATTAAACTAAATTTTCTAAACTATCTTTGTACAATAAAAATTAAAATTAGTGTAAATAAAATATATTTAGTAAACTTACAAAAAGAACTATTGAAAAACAACAACGATTGAAATATTTTTGATTTTTAAAGGTTCATGATACAAGAACAAAAATTACACTTTTAAGTTATTAACATTTAAAAGAGCATGCAGATTGTACACAATTACCAAGCAGTAATACATCTATAGTCTGCTTTATCGCTTTTCCAGTAAAACAGAAATAAATAAAACTAACACGTCCTATCGCAACTGAAGGTTGCTAATTACTACCGCTGCGATTCTACTCTGTAGTTGGCAGCTAAAATTAAAAAAAAGAAGTAACAATAAACGTTTGATCATTATTAATAAGAATGTTTATTGAATGGATATCTTTTCTAGGTTTGATACCATATTTTCTATGAGAATAATCGCTTAAACAATAATTAAGAGTCTTCAAATCGAATATCGTAGGCTTTAGTAACTGCCAGTGAATCAATATATATGAACTATGCAATTCGACTTGATACAGTTTTAATTTCGTTTAGTTTTACAACCACTTTTTTAGTTACTAGAGACTGAAACAGAACTGATTTCTGAAAGAATCAAAAGAAGATACTACGGCCGGTTTCGACTTTTCTTAAGGGTCTCGTCACACGGTGGGCATACAGGCGGATATTTAGCCAAAAATTAAAAGTGAGCTTTTTATTGATTTGAATAGTTTCAAATGTACACCGTTTAACACGCTATCGAATGGCACAAAAAGTTTTTGGCCTACGTGCTTTCCTTGTTGAAAAATTTAAGTGACAAATTCACCATAAGAGTTAGCATCCTTTCTCAAAAAACCAAATTTCTATCGAATGCTTCTGGGTTGTTTCAAAGAAAAGTAGATGTTCATAATCCGGAGCATTTTCTCTTAGATATCGTGAAAAAACTATTCAGTTCCAACGTTTAGTTTTTGAATTATAGTCTGTTCTTTCGATTGAATAGTAGTGGTCGAGCGATGCTTCTGTTGTAATGGGGTATGCACCTACATCCACCTTCGGAGACCACTCAAAAGTAAATCAAAGTACTCCTTGCCGTTTCCTGCATCTGCACGGCATGCGGTTTTTTGTCTGGCCTTACTTATAGGTTTTCCAGATAAAATGCTGTTTTCTCGACTTAGAAAGACTTTTAATCGGACAGTCTATATATATTCGGAATGAGCGTAAAACACTGCATCGAATGATGGGTAATTTGTTAGTCATTCTATAGAAAAAATGTGTTCACCTATATATAGTGCAAGGGGCCACTTCAGAGATTTGTCACCGAAAAAATGTTTTTTCAAATTTGACTTTTATCGGATCACATTGACATCTGAGAGATAATAAAGCAATATTGAGCAAATATAAAGGCTTTCTAAGTTAAAAAAACACATGCAAAAATGCCCACTGTGCGTCAGGTGGTTTCCTTCGAGAAAGACAGAGTTAAGGCACAACAAGCAACACTCATTCTGTCATAGCTAGAAAAGAAAATCAGAATGCTAAGCAGCATTTTGAATCTAAATTTAGCAAGACTTACAGTTTTAAATAATCAATGAGAAGCCGACTAAGAAGAAGTAGTTAATCAAATATTGTTTTTTACTTCGCTCATTTATTGAAAACATATAGCCGTCGTTTCTTAGTACTTACGCGTTCGTCTGACAACATATCTGCAGTACATAAATAGCGTAACAATTGTAACAAATAATATTGAACCACAACCAATGGCCAACAATGGCCAAGCTTTTTCAAAACCTATTATTTGACGAAAAGTACAAATCCAATGATCATAAATCAAATAAATCATAATAACTATACATACCAATCGCGGGGCCTGAACTATCGTGCGGTGCCATTAGCTGCCAATGAAACGTCAATAGTAAACTTCTAAAATATAAGTCTACGCTATATCAAACTCATTCAAATTGCTCATATAATAAAACAATTGGTGTCGAGTAGAATTTTAGTAATTACTACACAGAAAGATATTGTTCAATATCTCAGTTTGCCTTGTTTGAAGAGTAGTTGAGACTATTTACTCATCGATATTCGGTATTGTAAGATTATGGTAATTCTCGTTAGATAACGAAAGAGTCAGAAAAGTTTAAGTCTGATGACAAAGTACCTTCACTTTCTTCGCTATCTTCGATTCGTTGAAAAAGCCAGCGTTTCAATGTGGGCGTGCACACTAGTCCGAAAGTGAGACTTCACCCATATGGTTTCTTACCATGGACGTCCGATGCTAAAAACGGACTCCACTTTTTACCGTCTTTTGTTTACCTGGATACTTAGTAAAAGTGAAATTTTGTTTATCTGTTGATGAAAAACAAAAGTTTTCTCCTCTTGACAGTTGCTAAGCTAATACTGATTTCCCTACACTGGCATTTAAAAGACCATAAGCTCCGTTTGTTTTCGTGTGATCTACATTTTCCACTAGAAGAGGCGAACAAAGCCTGTTTCTTGTTGTTTCAGCGAGTATAATGGAAACTTAACAAATGTAGATATTTTCTCAGTTACTGATAAATAGAATAAACAAATGGGATGTTTGATAACTAAGCTAGTTAATATCTGAAAATATGACATATAGAAATATTGCACCGTTATAATACGTATGCCTTACTGCTGTCCAATGATTATGTTCTAAGTATCTAATAGTGGTGCAACAAAATGATATAAACAAGAAACTATATTGTACCTTTAGTATTATCAGTATATGCAGCTTCTACGAAGTGATTATTTGATTAAGGGTTAAAATCATGTGCAGTCTTACTTCTCTTTCAGTAATATCACGCAATGAGTCGGAGTTATTATTCAATAACCTCTAATAAAAAAAGTATCTTTCTTCTTTATGGTTTACAGTTATTACCATATATAAGAGTAAGCATAACTTTTTTTTCTCTGTGGATGAAAACAGAAAAACTCTACTCATCTATTAATGGTATAATAATCTTTCTTTTCTTCTCTATTCTTTTTTCTTTAGAATAAACCTATATAGACATTTTTCTGCTCTAAAAAAGTTCTCTCATAGTAATATTCTGCATTTTTCTATTTAGTTTCCTTTTTTGTTTTTCATTACAGTATATAGAATATGTATGGAGATAAATTAGACTAAAATTTCTATGCCCGATTAAACATTCAAAGTTTCAGTGAAGACATTAGTTATAAAATGTCAGTTTTCTTCCTTTTAATACATAAAAGTATTATTATTATTAAAAAAGTCTTTCTTTTTCAAAAAAGAAAATGAAATTTTTATAGCAAAATAAAACAACAAGAATTTTTTTCTCTAATGAGGAAACCTCTCCAGGTGCTCAACCTCGTTTCCAATGATAATATGCCGATATGATAGAAGATATTGTTCTATTAAAATATCTAAAAGGATTTGGGTTCTTCTTTTAAAAGTTATGAATTTTTTTTCGATCGAAAACTGTAAAACAAAAAAAAACATAGTCACATCAAAAAATTTGTATCTCGATAAAAACAGTGAATTAAGAGCTTAAACTTGTTTCATTACTGTGTTAATAGCCTCTCAGTATCATAGGAATTTCAGCCATTCAGCTTGTTTGCATGTCGATGAAAAGAAAGAAAAGAAAAAAATGAGAGATATAATTATCTACATTTAGATGAAATTGATATTAATTTAGCACAAAGAAATAATATAATTAAATTGAATTCTCTTGTATATAGTCAATTAACATCTAAAATATTCAGCACAATGATTAGATACGCATGGTATCAATCTGGCTCTTTGAAAAACAATTCTGAACCATTTTTAAAATGTTAAATCTGTTTTTTATCCACAGATGAATATTGTGTTGTAAAAAATTGTAATGATGAACCATTTATAATTGTAGTTGGTGTACAAAACTCTATGTTTTAACTATTTCTTTATAGATTATCATATGGACTACTTTTATAAGAAAAATTTAATTATTTATCCACACGATGGGTTTGTTGTGACTGCTCACATTTACGGTTTATGGTCAATATTGTTTAACAAAATAGCACACGAAAAGAATTTCTATATCTCTCATTTTTTTCTTTTCTTTCTTTTCATCGACATGCAAACAAGCTGAATGACTGAAAATTTCTATGATACTGAGAGACTATTAACATAGTAATGAAACAAGTTTAAGCTCTTAGTTCGCTGTTTTTATCGAGATACGAATTTTAGATGTGACCGTGTTTTTCTGTTTTACTGTTTTCGATAGAAAAAAATTCATAACTTTTGAAGGAAGAGTCTTGGGCCCAAATCCTTTTAGATTTTTAAACAGAACAATATCTTCTATCATATCGGCATATTATCATCGAAAATGGGATTAGGCATCGGGAGAGGTTCCCTCGTAAGTAGCTAATATGTTTCCTCACCAATGCAATAATACAGTAATACGGAATTTAGTTTGCCATAAAAATTGATCAATATAAATGAATTCTAACTGAAAAGTTCTTACAGGTCGGTCCATGCCACCATTACATTTTTTCTTTGGTTAATATTAAAATGTTTTTCATGCTTAGAGCGTTTCGTATAAGATTAGTGTGCAAAGAAACACATTTCTACTAAAATCTATTACTTTTTTGTATTTTTGATGCGTTCATTGTTTAATATTTGTGACAGCGTACGCTTTTATTTGCTCTTTTCTTTTTTTAACTACTTTTTTCGTATTGACAAATTATTTTGTAGATCGTGCTATTCAACAATTGGAGAACAATTTCAATAAAATAGACCTCATTTTAGTATACAGATATATTGTGGAGCTCGAGTTATTTGTCACATAATGTAGTTAAATTGAGCTATGCGGTACGTGTCAACAGTTCGCCTTAGAACAATACTATGAAGAGTAAAATACTCATCTTGAATGATCTATAAACAGTCTAATATGAGTCCAGTATGAGTATGTTATAGGACATGTTGGCGTATGCAAACAAAGCATTTTCTTATTATATGTTCAATGACATTTCTTTTGTTGCGCATAAAAAAAGTTTAACACAAAAGAGCGTAAAAATATGAGAATTTTAAATTTCCTATGTTTAAGTACAGCAACCACTTCTCTAGTATTCGTTTAGTTGTACACTTTCATTTGTTCTCGAACAAATACTTTCCAAATATTTACGAGGCTCGTAAAATATCTGTTAAGTGTATGCCAAGCATCTACAGAAGTTTGGAAGTGTACTCGTTCGTAATTACGTTCGTTAAAGCGCTTTTTATATCAAATATGAAAGATAATGACATATACTATCAAGTGTACCTTTTACGTTTCATTTTTCAACTAGGATAAAGCAAGGAATACATTGGTTTTTCCATACAGGTATTCATTTATAATACGATCAATTATTGGACTAAATATTCAACTGCTAGCTGTTTTCATCCTAACATTTGAATTCGCTGTTCATGAAATTGCAATCTATTTTAACCTTATACGCACGCACTAAATTAAAACACGACAAACAAAGCAACAGTTCCCACTCGTCTTGTTAAAAAGCAAGATCTGCCTATCTACAGTGAATTAATTATAGTAGGCATGCACCGATGCCGATCAGCACACCGACAATACCGATTTTTTGTTTTCAAATTACTTAACTGGATTTCAGTTTTAGTGCATTGTCATTGTGCAAAGAAAAGCGATATTTGGCATCCTACTCACATTCAAAGAATATTTTGCCGCAAGGCTAGCTATTTTGCACAATATTTCATAGTATTATCTTCTATACTTGATCTATCTGATATTTTTCAAATTAGAAAATCTGTTTTTTTAAATCAGGCAGAGTATGTACATAATGTTTTATTTGACGCTCTCAACGTAAAATAATCAAGCGTCTCTGATGTTAAAATACTACGAGACCCGTGAGAGAAATGCTATTTTGATGGATCTTTCGGCGAAGGTTATGAAACTATTGTTTTCTATTTGTGTCAAGTGTAAAGGGTAGCATACCATATTATTATTTCACAGTATTTAACAATACTAAGTTTCTTGTACAAGATTCCAGATAAACATTGTTTGGTTGAAAAATAAGACTTCTGTCTCAAGGTGCAATTTCTGTGTGCGAATAGTTTGTCTAATAAACATATTAGCGTCACTGTATCAGTATTCTGAAAAAACTCAATACTCATATCGTATACGATTATCTATTTCAGCAAGATGTGAAATGAATGAATGAATGACAAAAACAATCTCGCTTTTTATGCATTCTTAGTGAGTGACAAAAGAAGTCAACTATGCACAATACGAAATCCAGTCGAGTAATTTGGAAACAGAAAACCAGTATGTGGGTACCGATGCATGCCTAAACTATAGTATTTTGAAGTTCGGCTTTTTATTCTCTATACTAGTGATATTATCGACCTTTGATGGACTGATGATTTATCAATAAAATCAGGAAATGCATTCTTTATTAGATCTAGAAAAAATGAAAAATTATCATTATAACATTTTCGGTGACTTCAAATAATCCTTTCAGAAATAGTCATTTATATATTTTTTATTGTTCGATTCCCTAGATATATAGGCAAACTTGATGTTGCTCCGAATGTTGTCGTGAGTGAGTCATGAATAATGGATTATGTTGTGATTTTTTTAATTTCTGTCAGAATTTAACCACAAAACTTTCTTTTTCTATAAAAGGAACAGTATATATTCCTAAAATTCGAAATATAAAAACTGAAAAAATTCTTGATTGCATTATTAGTATTAAAGAGCAAAACAAGAACTATAAATTTTAAAACATATGCGGCCGTAACACTCTTAACTCAGGAGTGATACTCGAATATCCGTTGGTTGCGGGTATTCGGGTACCATACACTACCCTCGCTTGTCCACAGGACAGTACTTTCAAGACCATTCTTTCCACTGTTGCCGTTATTTCTTTGTTCTTAAATATTGATTCAATTTCTGACTAATAATTCTCCGAATAAAACTAGTGAGATACCCATTCACTCTAGTGATTTCTCCGATTCTCTTAAATTCAATATCGAACAGCTCATAAGTGGAGCAAACACAAATTACTCGATAAATCATCGTGCTAACAGCATTACGCTTATATGAAATGGGTACATGAAAATTCCATTTTGGGAGAAGACCAGTAAAAGTGAGTTTCCAGTATGCTGTTGTAGCCTGACGTTAGTCGAGTTATCTGAACGTCTAGAAACGGTATGGCACAGTTATTACGCGGTAAAAAACAATGTGACGCACATGTCGCAAATCGAAACATATTCTGCGACACAATCATCTGCGATATCGGGAGCAGATTTGCGACACACGTTTTACGTTGAGGCTGCAACATATTTTTATGTGACACATTCCGCTGAGTATTTGTACCATAGAGAAAACAGTGGAAATTAAGCATTTTTGATTTCTTATCCGATTTTAAGAATATTTTAAGTTCGTTTTGGGTGCACTACATAACATTGACGAGCTCAATCTGCCTGTGCTATTCACAGTCTTCAAAATATTTAGTTTTCGAGATCTGGGATTAATAGCGTAGTCAGAACCTTGAATTAATTGTTTTTCGTCAGAGAAAAATGTTTAACGTGGAAAAAGGTTAAAAAGACTTAGAGAAGGATCTTTATTCACGAATAAGATGGATTCGAAATTGAAAGAATGTGAAAAGCCGGAAAATGCTTTTATCTTTTACGTATTGGCGCCACTTATAGCTCATCAAAATTGAAGAGAAACTGACATTAATCCTAATGAAAACTGCTGAGAATAATATAAAATTTAGCAACCTTTTGAGCAGAGTAGGTCCTGAAATGACTTCAAGAACTGTTTCTGAAAGTTCTTAATAACGGCGAAGCAAATATGCGACACATTATTTTTTACTGTGTATTCTCTAATTCAAAGGTAAAGGACATTGACGTGAGAAAACGCAATGAAAAGGCAGTAATCACAAACGGATCGGAATTTCTGTGTAAAAGCACAAACGTATCATCTACATATCTACACCAGAACTTCATGCTACTTCGTTTTAGAGACGGTAGATATTTATCGTCAAAATCTGACATAAACAAGTCAACCATCAACAGTGCAGTGCAGTGGTCCACCCATTGAGACGCCATCTGTTTGATCATATAACTTTCCTAAGCTATTATTAAATGTTCCTATATAGCCCATTCTTACGTGTATGGGGTTTCATTAGAAAATGACTCAAAAACTGGCAAGATGTCAAAAGTATTCTCATAAGGTTATTCATTCTCATTTTTTCGTTTGGATAGGTAGAAAGTAATTTAATATTCTGGTAATATTTGATACGCATGGGAGAGAAAAAAGAAAAATAGTTTGACGCAGTCGTATATACAGTTGCGTATTTTTGGTAAATTAATATAGTAGCAATACGTTAATATAATAATTACCTGATGCATACTTGACAACGACCGTATAAATAGGTCGAAAATTTCTATTTTGAATAAACTCTTAATTATGTTGAACAAAGTTAAGGGTTAATAGGGTTACAAATATAAAAGAGTTAAAAAAGTTAAGGGTGTTACAGCCGCATATATTTCAAAATTTCTAGTTATTGATTGGAAAATTATGTATACTTTTGGGAAGTATATTTCTGTCCGTACTACCCTGAACTGTTGGTGTAAACTTTATTTGAGAGTAGAAGAAGATCTTAAAGAAATCGAAATTGCAGTCCGATGGATTACATTATATCAATTTGTTCAATCTAAATCAATCTAAAACGTTTATTGACCTTCTCTAAACATAGCTGTCCAACATGTTCTAAAAGTGCTTAGCGCATTCAACTTTATTTTTAAATTTCGATACAGGAATCAGTTACATTAGACAACACCTTTAAGTTAACATAGTGTCAAGTGTGCTCTTTCTTCTCGTGAATAACAAAGATCTTTTAACACAAAAAGCAATTTTTATTGAGATTCTGTAAATAACGATGCACTTTTGATTTTTACACTGACTGAGCATGCTGGAAGAAAGAAAGCTTTTGAGTTTTTTTGTAATCAAATATAATAGACATGCTTCTTCTCTTCTTGAAATAAAAACTACACAAATTGCTGATTTTTGATTCTGTACAAGTTATGAACATTTTATGCAACGATGCGAAATTATTTTCCATAAATAAGGATGTCTGATTCAACAAACCAAGATAAAATATCAAAGCAAAAAATTTTAACCAGTTGTCATACAGAAAAATTTAAATCGCAGGAAGAAGGTACAAGAGCTACAAACTGGCTGGGTAGATTTTATCTTTCTTCGCAACAGTCAAAGGAACAAAAGAAAAAAAACAGAGTTTTAGGTTAGTAGAACGTTTCACTCTCACATTTTGTAATTAACTACTTAATAAGTTTTTTGTAAAAAATTATACAGCGGTTTTTTAGTAAAAACAGAAAGTTAAGAGTACCTCTCCTCTCTTATTTGCAAAAAACGCTCCATTTTGAGCTAAACATAGTCTTATGTGGAGGAAAATCTGGGCTACAAAATGAGGTCGCTCCCAGCTCTCCACAACCTTCCTGGAAAAAATTATGAAGTTTTTAGATTTTTGCTTTTTGCAAAGCCTAGAAATTTCAATTTTTTAGTTTCGTAAACTTTTTTCTCCTTTCCTATATATTCAAAATCTTTTCTTATAAATAGCATGATAGAAGAAAGTGTGCTCTTCAAAATGAGGTATTTTTCAGAATGTTCTGATGTGTTTTTGTGGAGATATAAGCATCGCTGCAAATGCCCTGAAAAACAGAGCCCTGTATACAATACGTGTTTTTCTCACCATGCGTTTTTTCGATAGCCCCTTCAATCCAGTCACATTACGACCCCTCGCAAAAATGATCCCATCGAGCTCAAATTTTTACCACAGATACTTTAGACTCTATCTCAGGTTAGTTTCTTTTTTAAAGCGTTTCGATTTCAACTCTCTTCGTTAATAGAATTAAACCTTTAGAAGAATAAAAAACCGGTTTTTCATACAAGATTTTTAGTATTTTTCGAATATTTCAAGAAGAAAAGCATATTTTTGAAAAGAAAAACAACAAAGTTGAGATATGGTTTGCAGTATCTATGATAAACCTTTCATCTCAGCCGGACCATTTTTTCGAGGTGTCATAATGTGACCTGATGGAAACTAGAGTTTTCTAGAAAACCCAAAGAAGAACATCTCAGAAAATTCTGGGCCAAAATACATTGATTTTCTTTTTCGATGTTCTATCTGGTACAAATTCCACCCCGCTCAAACATCGGCTCAAACATCGATACATTCTATTCTTAACTTGAACAGCATAAAAAGTACACGATGTATGATCCAAATATTGGAGATATAACAAAAGAAGATTTTATATATAAAATAGAACGTTACATGGAGGACGTTAAAGAAAATAACTTTATAGCAGTATGTACTATATGACCAACTTTGTTACTCATTCTTTCATATCCAAGAATATCAAAGTTAAGAAACTCTCCCCCCTCCTAATAGAAGACTACCATGGTCTCCTATTTTAGCAAGCAACTCAAGTCGATTTTTGGTCAAGAATTGTGGAAGGAATCTGAGTAGAAACTCATCAGCAATGGGGGTGGTCTTCCGTTATGAAAGATGGTTTAATAGAAATTTGGTATAATTAGACCACCAATTTCATCGCATTTAATAATTCTGATATAAGCTTTATTCTATCAGAATAAAAGCGTAAAATATTCCATTATAGTATTCTAAACTAAAACTATCAAAAAGCACAAAATTAATTTTGTATGAATACAGGTTCGAACATATGAACTTAGCTTTGCAGTAAACTGCAACACTAAATTCAATGCTCTGTGTCTATATTCTGTACAATGATTAAAGTTGTGCACTTTTACTCAGCATATGAATCACTTAAAAACTTCAGATTACCCAACCACTTGTTCGCGGGATACGTCGAGTGCTCGAAAATAGGCTTTCGATGGACCCTCGCCGAGGGCTCGACTCTTTGGACTCTCGATATAAGCTTTCGAGGGTTTATCGATTTCGAGCCCTCAGATTTCAGGTAGATAGCTAGCCCTCGAGAGAAATTTCGAGCCACCGAACAGAGATGTTCGGGACTTCAGAGCCCTCGTCGCCCGAAGGTGCGATGTTCTGGACTTCAGGGCCCTCGCTCACCCGAGGGTGCGCCAAGGACTCGGAAGTCCCGAACATCTCTGTTCGGTGGCTCGATATTTGTCTCGAGGGCTCGCTATCTACCTGAAATCTGAGGGCTCGATAACTCCTCGAAAGCTTATATCGAGAGTCCGAAGTGCCATTTTTCGAGGGTTCAAGTTCTCGGCGATGACCTATTTTCGAGTACTCGCGGCACCCCTCGAACGACTTTTTTCATTTATATGCCCTATGATTGTAATGATTTTTGAGTGAGATGTGAGTTTTTTTATATTCGATAAAAATAGTCTGCAACCGTTTATTTTTGTACAAGTACGTTTTCTTTATGTTTCTAATGTTACATCGTTGAAATTACTGGCGAGAATTTATTTCATAGCGAATTAATTAAATATACAATAACGAAGTGATGAAGATGGATAACTTCTATTTTGACATGTGTAGTAGTATCATAACACTATCATTAACGATGCATACGCGCAATAGCTCGTGTCGTTTTCTATCAATTGATGGAACGAAAGTCGATAACTATCAGTTTTATCGAGATTTTTTAATAATATATTATGAATATTGTGTGATAAACAAATTCATCATAAATATTTTTAGTAATAAAATACAAATTATTTTTAGTGCGTATTTAGGATGCATGGGATGTCAAACACGAAGAGCCTAATCAACGTATTAAACACAGACGAGAGCAATTTTTAAAGGTATCTTCATATCAGTGATTCAAGTCCAAATTCAAAAAAACGTTTTGAGTACATATTTAAGTGTGTACTTTGAGAATCCATACTATTTGGCGTTACAACAAACATTTTTTCTGGTGTTGTAACTTAGAAACTTTCAAAAATTACTGATAAACCACTCGTTTTACAGAAAACAGTCCAAGTTTTGAAAGACAATATGTTGTTGTACAGCAATGTCTCCTGGCCAAAACAGTATGTTCTGCAAGCCCGTGCAACTTTTGAATTATTATTACATCTGAATTATTGGAGCTTATTCAACTTTATTAAGCCAGCCAAAATAACATACAAAAAAATTTAAAATACGTTTTTCTTTTTTTATCAGCACTATTAAGTGTTAAGGTTTATCATACAGCAATCAATTTTTTTTTTTGTTCGATGCGTAATGAATTTTTCTAAGATATAAGACGAAGATTATTATCATAATCATACTTTAATATGTCTAATATTTTGTGAAAAAATATTCATTGAAAGAACATACAATAGAAGAAAAATTTTTTTATGTTGCTGAAGAGTATCTTAAAATTGCGTTAGGTTGGTTATTAGTTAATAGCGGAGGTCAAATATGAATATTTGTTAAGAAGAGACGTGCAAATTAACGTATAATTGTACTTCAAATCAAATGAAATATTCTTTTTCTTTTTATAAAACGTGGCGTACAGAGGATTGTTCACTTATTTGGGTATTCTTTCAATGAAAAATTTTAGACACTTTCACTATGATATCGATTGTGATCAATTATCGATGTTTTTCACATCACCTGACTATATTAACATAGCAATGATGCTTATCATTACACATTGATGACATTCACGTGTAAAGTTTTCTTTCTGCTATTTAGAGTCATATAACCGGCTAATATGTTTATCTTTTTTTAACATTAAATATGAAAAAGAAAGTAAAACAATGACGTCATAGACGGTTTTTAATAAAAGATGAAAAAAATGTCTTATGTCAATATCAATAATCAAAATTATTTGTTGTTTTTTTCTGAGAAAAGATGAACACAATTAGATAAATCGAGACATATTAATAGTTTTATTTTAATGGATAATAATATTTCAGTTCAGTGTATGGTCTATATTACCGTGTATTAAATGAAGAATAACATTTTTATACGATCATTCTTAGGACTTCTATATGAACAACATTGATACCAAATTATAAATGACTAATATGACAATTTTTTTTCCTTTCGTCATACTCTCTTTTACATTATATTGCCTGTAGAAAATAATAAGCTAAAAAGAAATAAATTTATTTTGTCATTTTATTTTTTCTTGTATAAGCTCGTTATATTCTTAGAAAAAATAAGAAAAAGAACACAAAATACCCCATTGAATCTAGTGAAGGTGCGAACAAATGCGATATGCTAAACTGTAACTCAACTTTTTTTCTGATAAATTTATGTACAACGATAGTGACTAATAAATATGAAGTTTAAATAATTCATTGTTTAAGATTATATCCAATAAAATCGACAATTGTACTTTTCTTTTTTATTTATTGACAATAGGTGTCATAAGAGATACTTCGTACTGTTTTAAATCATGCAATAACCTTGGACAAAGAAAATAAAGAAAGAAAATTGAAAAAAATAGCAAATGACACATTTTTCTATAGCCTCAATAACATTTTGAACTTACAATTGAAAATGGTGTGATGTGTCATCAATTTTTTTCATTAGAAATCGTTGTAGCATGTGGAATATTGTATTAGTAATATCGTTATTATTCTTGTATGTAGAAACAACTTTACAGGATTATTCAAATGATTATGTATCAAATATAAGAATAGGTTTGTTTCAATAATACATACATTTTCATTATTATTCATCTTGTCAATTAATTATTTTAGATGACAATTATGTTTTAATGAATTCTACTAGTGAAAAAACGATTAGTTGTCGTAAATTTCAACCAGATGGAAAATTTTTTAACATTTCTACATCAAGAATAATTGACTCTAATTTATTAAAAATTTATATCGAAATATTGAATTCAACATTGGCTATGATTCATTTAAAATCAAATGGTTATCTAGGAATATTTAATTTAAATTGTTTTAGTACAGGAGAAGAAAAATATGGAGACACGGCCGATGTTATAATAGGAGGTTAGGTAAAGTTATTGTTAGTTATTTTCAAATATATACTGTCTAAAAACCATTTGTTATATATGCTGAAGTCGAATTTAGCGTTGTATCTTGCGACATTAGTATGTAGTATTGAAAAACAGCAACGTTTGAAAACATTTTCTTACGTTATTCATAATTTTTGTAGCGATTTATAGTATTTGGATAGCATATGGTAAAAATCCAGCTTATTTTTTCTTTTTTCGCCTTCAATATAAACATGAACACTATGGTAATCTTTTCTTGTAGTTAACTATCAATATGAAAATAATATCGCAGTATCGAAAAGAGATTATCAAGTTAATTCAAAAATTTTGTGTGATTACTCTAGCGTTTTTAAAATATAGTGCCGGTCACTATCTTCTAAATAACTCGATAAAGAAAAGAGATAGAAAGTTTGGGTTTTCAGCATTTTGAAGCAAAGGCTGTAACGTGTTATTATTAGTATTATGACTGGATGCATTCGGTTGACCAGTAGGACGTAGACTATAGAGTACTGGTGGAACACTTACACTAACAACTGGTGAAGGAGGAATATGAGATGAGACAATGTCCGATATTGAATGAAAACAAGTTTGTATAATGTAACAAGACTGCTTCATTCAAGCTGCTTGTTACATTATACAAAAACATCAGGTCATTGTCTGTTGGTCGCAGATTAGTAACGGCTTTAAACATAGTGGAAGATATCATGTTGATTGTTGGCACAATAATGGTGCTAAAAACCTGAGCAACTTGATCTAGTTTGATTTGGGTAGATTCAGCAGATATCTTTAGCTTTTCTATTTGTATAGCTGGAACGATCGGCTCGTCTTTATTATTTTGCTGCAAATCTTTTAGTTGCTTTGAAATTCAACCAGAAGAAGAAGCAAAATTTGTTTGAGTTGGAGTTAACTGAGATGGCTGCGACTGAACTGAACTTTTAACAGCAAAAGAAAATGAGACAAAATATAGGTTGAAAAGGAGGAACAGAAAATGTTTTAGGAGCCATATTTGTTTTAAACTGATTTGGATCATTCGGTCCCATTTCGTTTGAATAATCAATATTTTCTTTTATCTCACGCGCAAGAACAGGTCTGCAGCTTATATGTCTTTTATTTTAAAACAAGTTTATGGCTGTTATTATTTCGACACTAATTTCTTTTTCGATAATGGGCAAAATATTTATCTATCCTGTACCAGTAGACTAATACTGTTGGTTTGGTTGACATCTGGCATTCATCTCACCGGATAATAAACAAAAACTCCCAAAGCCATTAGATACAACGTTTAGTCTCAAGATACAGACATGTTTTTTCACTTTCCGCAAATTTTCTTCGTTCTCACAGACAGTCATTTGATTTTTTTCGCCAGAATTTCCTCAAGATAAGACTAAATTTAAAATTATTTCTCACATACCCCGAAGGTTGCATATTTTAAACAAAACTCCAGCTAACAAAAAGCATCTGTCAGTCCTCCTTTTTCTATCTGTATAACATAAACATAAATTTTTTCGTTTTTTGTAAACATTCATCAATAAATCAGCCGTATACAGTCTCGAACAGCTTAGAAATCGAGTTAATATGTTTGTTTTGTTACTTTTTGCTTATAAACAACAACCACAAGTTTAACGTGTATTTTCATAGGAAATTAGTTTGAAAATACTTTTCCAGATTCTGAAGGGATCTTTGGAAAATCTATTCAGATTTCCAAACTTTTAACTCACAATACACTTGATTGACAGACAGTCTAAAGTGTTCTCTAAAAGATGGGAATTGTCTGAATTTTTCATCTATCATGGCTAAGATATCATATCGGATTAATTAAAAGTCTCATGATTGAAGTGACATGAGATATGAGGAGTTCTAAAACAACTGAGAAATACGTTATGGATCATAGTGAGTCCTATGGCAATGTTTGTTACATTAAAAATTTCTTGACTAACTTTGAAAATACTAGTAGATTGTTTTCGCATTCTTAACTATATCATCATTCAAAACATCTAGACTTCAGTATATTGTAATGTTTTGAATCGATTTTGAATAAGTTGTTAAAACTTTAATTTTGCAAGAAAATAAATCTTAATGGATTATTTCACCTAAAGTAGTAGTTTTTAAGAGAAACATTTTGAAAGTTTTAATGAAACAAACATTGCTAACGGAAATCAGCTAGTACATCGTCTGTCAATCAAGTGTATTGTCATTTCAAAGTTTGGAAATATTAATAGATTTTCCAAAGATTCCTTCAGAATCTGGAAATATTTTCAAACTAATTTTTTATAAAAATACACGTTAAAGTTTTGGCTTCAAAATACTGAAAATCCGAACTTTTTATCTCTTTTCTTTACCGAGTTATTTAACAGACAGTGATCAGCATTATCCCTAGTGGTATTCCCGTTCCATTCTTGCTGAGATGTGACCGCGAACGCGATGTTTTCCCGTGTAACGAAAAAATGCTGATCTTGGCAAAATAAAATCGCGATCTTATAATTGTAATCGTGTTCTTGATCAAGTTCATTATGCGATCCCGTTCGATTTGTGATTCAAGAGTGTGACGGAATCGCGACAGGATTATAGCAAGATCGTGGGTAATTCGCGGCAAGATTATCGTTATACGGGAAAAATAGCAAGATTATGTGCGATCGCGGTAGCGATCTCACGTTAAGTTTTAAAGTTCTTGTCAAAATCGCAGTAAGATGAGGCTTTATTCTTGCTTTATGCTTTATGAAGCGGGAATGCTACTAGGGATATTTTGAAAATGGTAGTAACAAATGTGATTGAATGTTGTATGGTGTCATCGTATGTTCGTTCTAGTGTGATAGTCCAACACTGCTTGACCGCATATGAAATAATTATTTAAGTTGATCTAAATTCGAAAAACTATCTAAATTTCCAGAATTGACGCTCATATATAGCAGAGATAGAAAATTCATTGTGCCTTGAAAAACTAGAGATGTGTAGAAATTAATGAAAGAAATTAGACTGTTTATACTTGTAGAAATGTGAAAAATCTGCTAATGAATGATCATTACTTTAGACCAACCTGGTTCTATAATTCTAAAAGATACCTGTTTTATTATAAATCGTACACTCGTTGAATGTGTATTCACTGCACCAGTGATTAGTCAAGCATTCAAAAATGGATTTCCACACATATTTCAATTTGAAGAAAAGAGACATTAGTAAGTTGCTCAATTTAATAGTAAGTATCTTATCTTTTTGAGATCATTTAAATCTTTTTCGATTGTTTAGCTCTGATCCAAAATATTTCCACAATATTGAATTGAATAATATAGTCAATGATGATCTTGTATTTTATCTTTATCCAACCATATCTAGTCAAATACCCGAATTTGTTGTCATGATTTTGAATGTAACAATAAAATTATTCAATTCATCTGTATATAAATTTCGAATGGAGCCAGGTATTTAATGCACAAATAAACACACAAACACATTATTTATTAATCTAACATACGCGATGAATTTGCAGTTAACAGCTGTTACTTTCTTAGCTAGAATGGACTATAGCGATCAATGAAATCACTCAGATTATGCTTCAGAGAACGAAATATTCTAGCGTTACTTTAAATTTTTCAAAGTTTATGCAATGATACTAATGACGCGCTTGTCGTATGGTACGATCCTTGTTTTATGTCAATCGTTTAACAATGTGTCCTTATGAAATCTGTTTCTATTTTTAAACATGATGAAAGATATTTACATTTTCACTTCGTACTCGCTCTCTCCTAGAAAAAGAGAAATTTAGCTTTTCTAAAATCAAAGTTAAAACAGCATCCTGCGCGATTATTTAATAAAGTATCGTAATCTTGTTATTAGTTCTATTCGTGCTGATAAAAAAACGATTATTTAAATCTATCATGAACGATTTCTTGAATAGTAAGCGATTTTGGTCAGCGATAAAAAAGTAGCGTGATCCTATTGAAAACTTGCCAGCTTGTATACAGCGCAATTCTTCCACAGCCAGTGATGATTCTTCTAAAGTCGAGTTACTATTTTCTTTCTTTCAAATCACTTTTTCACAACCTTTTACTTTTTCATCAACATTTATCAGCTCTCATTTATCATCTTCTCAAAGTTTATCAGAAATTCATATTGATGTATTCAATGCTTTCCAAGCTATAAATAGTTTAAAAAACAAAACTTCTTTAGGTACTGATAAAATTCCAGCCAAAAGTTTAAAACTTTTTGCTGATGTCATTTCACCGCAAGTACACCATATTTTCTCTGTTTCTCTCTCAACTGGAGTTTTTCCAAAAATATATCAATCAGCTTCTTCTTTAGTGTGATATAAATGAGGTAAAATTGAACATTAACAAATGTCAATGGATTTTATTTTCTAACTCTACAAAAAACACTTCCATCGCTCACTTTTTCAATAAAAAACATTAATATAAAGCGAGTTTCATCTCTCAAACTACTTGGTGTTATTATCTTTCCTCTATTAAACGTGGAGATCTCACATCGAGTATGTTTCAACAAAAGCTCGGCAAATGTTAGGCTCTATTTTTGGAGTTTTTCGAGAATCTTCCTTGTTCTTACGTTGCATCTGTATAAAACTTGTGTAAGACCAGTGCTCGAATATGCTTGTGTTATCTATAATTCAACCTTTAGCTCTCACCTTAATATTCTGAACAAAATTCAGTGTCTTTCCAGCAGAATTCTTCCACAAGACTTTAATAGAAACTATTAAAATCTTCATCAATACTTCTTATTTGGTCAAAAAACTCGAAAACTTTCTAATAGACATCTTTACTATCGTCTTCTGTATTTCATAAAATATTTTATAATAAAAGTCCTCTCTCATCTTTTGATTTGATCTCACCGCTAACTATGCGTCAAAATTCTTGATTAGATCATAATGTTATCATTTTCATTCCTCGTCTCAAGTCAAAATCTGCATCCTGCTCGTTCATTCCACGTGGCTCAAAAGAATAAAATGAACATCCATCGATTTTAGTATGTCAGTCTTCTTTATCCATATTTAAACGTATGTTAAGAGATTATCTAGGCTTTCAATAATTGTTATGTTTAAATCTGTGCTGTTTCTTAAAATACATCACAGATGTTTTCTCTCACAATGTATGTGTTATAAAAGCGATTCTTCTTAGAAACTTTTTAGTTTAGGTTATCATGGGATGTCTTCGGATGCCACAACGCTTTTGGGCGGTTTTTTATGATATCCTACCTTTGTGTAAAATAAATTTCAGTTCCGGTTTCACTGGTCGTCTATTGTTTCTCAAAATGTAATATAAATTTTTGTGTTTGCAGAAGCAACCATTTCTAATGCATGTCAGTTTTAATAGAATTAGTTTTCGTAGAAATATCATGAACCGTGACTTTTTCGATTTTTATTGTAATACGTTTCTCTTACTATGAAACACTTATTTATAAGAATCATAACTTTTGAGATCCATTTTTTGATACCAACCAGTAAGTATTGACTAGCTAAGAAAGCTTTTTTACATCGTTCAATTCAATTTCAATAACTAAAATTTTCTCTTAATCTTACATAGTTCATCGAATACAGCCAGAATATCATTTTATCAAAAAATCACCAACTACAATAGAATTAACCATGACGAACAATATCGATGATTATAAGGGTAAAAAACCATATTGTAAAGGTTCAATTACAAAACTGTTACCAAATTCATCACGAGAAAAACAAGTAATGTTCATTAATATACGAAAATTCAATTTCACAGTTTGTTTTTGACAGGAACTAATTGATACTCAAAGTCGTACAATTTCAATTGAAAATTTAACGTCTCGCACAAGTTATGAGATATGTTTATCTTGTCGACTTTCAATCGATGATTTGAATAATAATGAAAAATGTTTGACGTATAAAACAGGTAAATATGACCATTATTTTAACAATATGTTATTGAGTTATATCATAACTAGTTATTTAGGATCACCCGGTTGGTCCGTTTTCTCTATAAGTTTGGTATTGTTTGTTATTGTTTTAATAGTTACCATAATACTGGCGTATGTAAACAATTATCAGAAACTCTTAGTATCTAACAATCATTTTCCTTTCAGCCCGGTTGGAAAAAAACTTTATATGAAGTATAGAAAAAAAAAGTGTAATAATAATAACAGGGTGCAAAAATTTGATCGGCATATGGTGAGCAGATGATTTTCTGTTCTTTTTAATTTTAACTTCGATAATTGTTCTTATATAAATTATTTGTATGATAGTGCATAACATTAAGCATTTGAGTTTATACTACATGATAGTTTATTAGGAAATCGGGAAGTACGCCAATATGAATTTCGCCAAACGGGAATTTCGCTAATTGTCGAAGATCCACTTGACTTTCGCCAATATTATCAGTGTATTTTCGCCAATGCTACCCATGGATTTTTGCAGTAATTCAGTTGCATGGTCTCTTCATGCAAGTTACAATTTTTTAAATGAAAAAAGGACATGATTTGCATTGAGAGACAATACAACTCGAGTCATAAATAGCAAAAGCAAAGTGGACTTTCGCCAGTACATCCCGTGACCGCTCGCCAATTGGCGAACGTCTAGCTGGCAGAAGTCATATTGGCGTACTTTCATGATTCCGTTGATTACGAGTATTCCACGACCTTTTCGAAGAAAGAAATATGAGTTTTTTTTACGCTTTTCCTTAAGAGGCCGACTCAATTCGTTTTATTCTCTAAATTTTTCCAGTGTCTTCCAAAATGTTTCTTTTATTTATGATTTGATAGAACAATGGGTTCTCTTCATAATGAGATATTTTTCAAAAATTTTCAATCGTTTTTTGCAAAGATATAAGCATCGCCGCAAATGTCCTGAAAAAAGATAGAGGATTTTCAATATCAGAATTTTGAAGTTTCTGGTAGAGCTTTTACCATTTTTTCCGTCGCTTGAGGATGGAAAGTGAGAAACGAAAAAATACTTTCATTCTGAGATATTGCCTCAGGTATCTGGAGTAAAATTTTGAGCACGATCGATGGGGTTATAATATACACAGATTGAAACTACTACTGTTTTGAGCATTTCAGGTAACATTAGACGAGGCACTTTTCGGCGTGGAATTTGCGGCGATGATTATATCTTTGTAAAAAACGATTGAAAATTTCTGAAACATGTCTCATTATGAAGAGAACATATTACTCTACCAAACCATAACTAAAAGAAATAGTTTTGAAGACACTGTAAAAGTCGGTCTCTTAAGTAAAAATTAAAAAAGTTCATAACTTTCTTCGAAAAGGTCATGGAATGCTGGAAGTAGTCTTATTATCGAGCTCAGACTTCCTACTACATTAGGCTATGTTCAAATCAGAATCGAAAATGCTGTTTTTAAAAGAGGTATTTACTCTTAAAAATGACTTTTTCTGAAAAGCATCATAATGTGTGAAGTCCTATGTCAGCATTTCTAAATACATTTCATTTTGTTAAAATATATACGTTATTATGCATTATCCTACAAATAAGTTAGAAAATTATTTGATTTATAACGGGTGGCGCAGAATAAATTAGACTGTCAGTGTTTTTGAAATTCCTTCTCTTCCTCAAAGTCGATCGAGATCATTCTTATATCAAAAGATTCGCCTTTCAATTCTCTACGAAATGGTATATA
>CAJNOQ010001647.1:0-29663 GCA_905250885.1 Didymodactylos carnosus | reverse complement strand
CAGTCATACAATTTACAAGAAAAGCCCTAAATTTATTTCTTCTTATTTTTCTGTAGCTTTGAGCTGACAATGAACATTTAGAGCTTTTCTTGTAAATTGTATGACTTTGCAAAGAAAGGTCGTGTCGAGCTGAGAATGTCTCATTTTAATCAGAAATGTGCGGGCTACAATCATGCGTTATTAAGAAAAGTTTTGGTTATATTTTTAGACTTTCTGAAAAACTGGTTTTCTAGAAAACCGGGTCTCCAAGGGTCCATATGCCGCTCCCACTAGAATATTCGAAATCAGCTTCAGCGATAACCTATGCCTTTGTATGTTTCGATGAAAAAGCTCGGAAACACTTGAGGTGGTTCCCTCATAAGTAGAATTTTACAGTAATTCTATATAACGTAGTTTAAGGTAGCGACAAAACGCTTCCGTAAAGCCATAATGTTCCCTTAGTAAGATTATCCTTAAACAAAGACTTCGACCAAATATTCCTTCAAAATGCATCCAACACACCCTTAACACAGTGAGTTGTCGATAATTACCACAAGATGATTATGGGGTTTAATAATCGAATGTATAAATATTATATCCATGGATCAAGAGAATACGAAGAGAAAATTGGAAATACAATCGTAAAGCACGTATCGGAGTGACCAATCTACATCACATGAAGACTTGAAAACTCAATACAATTTATTGAAAGGCGACAGATTTATTTTCCTGTGGTTCACCATAAACACCAACACACCCGCTCCCTCCCCCGAATTCTTTGATTTATTGCGGTTAAAAAGACTTTTTCTTCAGACTTAGAAGTACAGATGAGAAAAATAAAACCAAAGTCTGTATGTTATGAATATACAAAACTTTTTACTTTTCCACTTGGGAAAATGATCACGAAAGTTAATGATTAACTACAATCAAATACTTAGAAAATATGCGGCGTATAGAGAGGGATACAAGAGACATACAATCTTATTAATTATTCTTTCTAGAATATCAGATATACTCGAAAAGCGCGGATGGATTCGAACAAAAGATCGAAATTATACTCGGTTTACGATAAAATGGTGTTTAGAACGAAATGTTGATTGGAGTAAATTTGAAGCAGGTGACAATATATGAGCTATTATAGTATTCTGGCTCTTAGAGGAGATGAACTTAAAAAAACCCAAAAGAGTAATCATATCTACATAATTCAAAGTTAAAAATCAAATTTCTGCTCTAACTGCTTTCAATTGAAAATATTTTATATCCTTATTTTTTTTCTCTCTATTTAGGCGAACAACTAGTGAATAATATTCCGGGTCAAATCTATTTTTCAGACAAAGTCAATTTGTGGTATACAATTCAAGAATATGTTATCAATCGACGACAAAAAGAGGGTGAAATACATATTTATAGTTTTTTACCTGTGACATTCGTTCTGGATAATGAAAATGAAGTTAATGAATTTCTTCGAATATATAAAAGTAAGTAATCTAAGAGACATTTATGTTTTGATAGTCAAAAAAAGAATAATGCATATTAAACATAAACATCCTTTTTTATGTGATTTTCTTTTTAACTCTTTAACAAAAGTAAAACCTTGTTCTTTGCTTTCTTTTTCCTATTCTTCCTTATTAATTCTATCTCTCAAGTTAATGATTAGTAAAAATAACGTCTTTTCTGTTTTTTTGACTTAGAGCTAGTATTAAAAAATACATAACACGGATGACAGTTAATTTAGATTGTCAGACTTTTTTATTGCCTCAACTTGAAATATATACAAAAACACATAAGAAGAACCCACACTTTGACGAGAAATATAAAAATGATTAAAAATATAGTTACAATTATTATTTAATCTAGCTAGATTGTTTTGTCTATTTACAGAACACAATCGAACTTGGATATGCAAACCACGTTATAGTTATGCTGGTAGGAACACACTGACACGTATAATTAAATAATAATCATTTTTATTTATTTATTCAAGGACGGGGAATTTATGTCATTACAGTAAATTCTGACCTCAATTCAATATTCAAGTTGAAAGTGGGAATAGGAAATCGTTTGCAATATCAACCAAAACTTCCAGGTTATCTTATGCAAGAGCAAGTATCTATCATTGACAGGTTGAATTTTCCAAATACTTATATTTCTAACTAAAAGATATATAATGTGTGTGGGCTGAATTATAACTCATTCTCAACTGTGAAAGAAAGAGAAAAACAGTTTCTTGAAATTTCATTTTCTCTCGTGTAGGTCACAAGAAAATTCTCTCGAAAAAAATTTTCAAATCAAAATTAAGTTTATTACAGTAGAAATATATTTTTTCTTTAGATATATTGCTCGGCCACTTTTAATCAAAGGCAAGAAATTCGATATCCGCGTTCATTTTCTTATTGCATGGGCTAAACCGTTGTTGGTATTTTATAATCATATTGCGTCTGTTGTAAGATTATCACTCAATTTATATCGAGAATTTGATTTTGATCGTGCAACACATTTAACAAATTTGGTATGTTTTTAGTATAGATTAAATAGTTTTTTTGTTCATTATTTACGCTTTTTAGTCCGTTCAAGAAAATCATTATCGATATGCATTTTCACAAGAAAATACGGGAATGACAATGACACAATTAAATCATTATTTTAATCAATGTTTTCGACCGTTTAACCCTAACATGTGTGAAGACTGGGTAATGAAAGTCATGCAGGTATCATAAATAGCTAAAATAGTTATCATATTCTTTTTACAAATAGTTGTTTTACTCATTATTTAAGATAAGAATGCAATCGATTATTCGTCATGTTATTCGTGCTAGTAGACATAGATTAACTTGTACACCGGGTTTTTTTGGCATCTATGGTTGTGATTTTCTTTTGGATGAAAATTTTCGAATTTGGTTGTTGGAAATTAATGATAATCCAGGTGTAGGGTAAATTTAGGAGATCAATTAAAAATCTTTTATTATAAAAATGTATCTTGCTTTAGATGGGGTAATACACGAGTAAATACCACAACAAAACCACTCTTTGAAGAAACATTAGGTGAATACATACACTTGTCATGAGTATAAATTCAAATCAAAATATTCACCTATTTTAGATATTGTATGGGAATGTTTTCAGAAAAATAAAAGTGGAAAACCATTATTACCGATAGAATGTTTAAAAAATTATCATCTTATTTATAATGACGATGACGATAATGTATCACTTATTCCGGATGAAAATCACAGTTTTATTCAACGTTCACCAACTGTATCGCGTTATACCATAAGAGACAACAATAATACACGTTTAAGTCGTTCACGTGTCAAAACAGCAGCTACAATAATACCAGCACGAACTAGTGAAAGTCAAGATGGATTATCATCTCAAAAGGATCCACTTCGAAATTTAGCAAATGCTAATATTGAATCATTAAAACATGACGATGATATTGAACTTGAACGTTTACAAACAAATATTAAAACAAAACAATCTATCAAACTTCCAAATCGTTCACAAATGATGTTGAAAAATAATACTAAACGGCCAATATCTGTTAGTAACTCGTTTATCATTCGAAAAAAACGTGAAATTACAGTATCTCCAACATTTTCAATAAAAAAAAAACATTCACAGCGAAATAGCATTCCCTCTATGAGTATGATACAGCGACAACAGCCAACTCCCAAAAATAATAAAATACCATTAAAAAATGATGATATTAGTCCTAAAAGTTCATCGGACGTAACAGAAATAGCAACAAATCTTACACCAACTGCTACAAGTATAGAGAATACCGCTTTGGAACAAACATATGATGACAAGCCTTTAAAGGTTATTGCAGATACTGCACTTAACGAATCGTCCCTAACAAGCTCATATGAACGAACTTTTTAAACGAAAACATTAGCATCTGTGTATAACGATAAAAAAGAAAATGAACTCATTAAACAATAATATCTAATTGTATATGTGCTGTATTGTGAAATTGTGAAAGCTACATAACTAGCTAAATCTATTTAATTAATAGTTGTATGTTTGATTTATACAATCTAACATACAGTCAGATAAAAACAATTTTAGCTGCTAAATCAGAGACAAAATTACTTTAGACACGTCTAGAATACTGTGATAAAGTGAAAATTTAAAAAGTTTGAAGGTAGAAGTATCACCATTTAAAAACTACGATATCATTTTATAAGGAGGAAAAGGCGACTTTTTCTTTCTTAGCATCGGAGCATCCGTCAACACCGGAGAGCATCGCATCAGCATCGGATGTTGAACATCTCAAGCATCTCAACGGCTCCGGAAAGCTCCCGGAGTAGCCTTTTCCCCCTTGCCACTTTAGCTTTCAATATGTATCAAATGTTCTTGAAATAAACGGTGGTAGCTAATCGCTATGAAAGATGTTTCATTAACCCATAATTTTGCTTAATAATACTCAAATGTCTGAGTGATAACTAATTTGTTGCCATACTTTATTTTCAAAAAACAAGGATGTTTTCTGGTTGTTATTGTTTGAAAATAAACGATGGTAAACAATTTAACAAAACAAAAACATCAAATCAACGTTGATGATTTTCATAAAATTAAACAAGAATCTAAAAAAATCTTGCATTTATGTTTGGATTATTATAATTTATTCTTCTTCTCCTTCCGGTTTTTTGAACATGTATGTTAAACAACACTTTCCACAATAATTACGATCATGATGGCTAGCCATAAATACACCAGCTCCACATTGTTTCGATGGACATTCACGGCGTAATCGACGAATTTTACCGGTATCTTCAACCTAAATAAAAATTTAAAACTCAATTTTAATATCTTGTTAAATAAATAAAACCTAAAACGAAAATTTAGTCATTGATTCTTACTTTGTAATATTTTAATACAGCTAATTTGACCTTCTTTCGTTTATGTTTATTTTTTTTCGGTGTACTATACGTTTTCTTTTTTCGTTTTTTGCCACCTCCTTCAAGATCCAATAATACAAATAACGTTGATTTATCTTCAACTTCACATTCTTCCAGTGTTAATTCATCATTCAATTGTTTACCACCTAATATTAAACGTTGTTCATCTGCTGGAATACCTACAAACAAAAACACACAAATTTATTTCTGTTTGACAGAATAACAGGTAACAAGGATAAACAAACCTTCTCGTTGTTCAATAAATTCTTTAATATCATCTATAGTATCATCTGATTCAACACTGAATGGTAATGTACGATTATCGAGTGTTCGTATGAAGATCTGCATCTTCAGCTTCAACGATTTATCTAGAAGAAAAAAAATCAAAAAATATTTAAATTAATAAAATTTATTTAACAACAGAAAAAAAATCAAGTTTGCTACTCGATAAGACCGATTTGAATTTATTTACATAAAAAAGAATTACAAAAATTAAGGATGAAATTACCATCATGGCTGGAATATACGCTAATAAATAACATGCTACGTAACTAAAAGAGAGATGAGATACTCTGGATAGACCAGTAGAAATATTTTTGTGAGTATTTAAAATTGATTTAATTTAATTTGATCGAGTATGACGCTCCACACTCCTACTTCTTGTATATGAGGAAGATGAGTGTCTTTATCTTTGTAAATAGATATAGTACTACGTGTAATAAACAAGCAAATATATATAACTTTAGTTTGATACAAGCATACGTACAATACGACCAAAAGTGATCAATAATCAAATAAATGATACAGAATATTAGTGAAAGCAAACTTTTTCCTCAACTTCTCGATTATTAAATCCTTTCTAAGTCATGATACTTGAATGAATATCAAATTGATACTTGTCACTATTATAAAATCTGAAATATAAAAACAGTAATGATGGTAAGTTTTACGTCATTACTATATTATCTTCATTTCTTAGATTTTCAATTATAGAACGTGTTGGAATCTATTCCGATATTTGTATATCATCACCTGATAATTGTGATAGAATTTATCATGAAAATAAACGGTTTCTAGAATAAATCTTTTCAAAAATAATTTCTATCGAGTAAATAACTGCCTTCACAGCTAATAATGACAGCATCGGTAACAACTTCATCTAAAAAGATACACTGGATAACATCAAAATAAGATAAGCATGTTGAGGAAATAAAAGTATTATTTCTCCCTGTATGTGATCAAAATGTAAATTCAGTTGTTCTTAGATGAAGACAGTATTTATACGGCTTGGTATTGTGTTACATATTTGAACATATTTTATTATTCATTGATAATTGCCATTTAAGTGGAATTATTAAAAAGTATGTAGCAGATCTGGACATAAAGACTCTAAAAATCGAGTCCATTTCACTTTTTTAAATCTAGTACTCAGGAAAAACTTTCAATAAGTTCAGTTCGTAGCTAGTAAAAATATAAAATTTTATGTGTATTTGTTACTTAGTCTGTGAATCAGGAGAAATTATTTTCATCATCCTCTAGTCAGATCAGAAATCAGAAAAGTTCTGAAAAACTCTTATAAAAAACTTTGAATCACAGTCTAGAGCCATTTCATAGAGTTTATAAAAATGCAATTTCATTTAAACAATCAACTTTGGCACGTAGTCTGCTCATATTTTGAAACTTGCTTTCTTCTTCTCACATTAAAACCAGTAGCTACTTTACACTTTCTTTTAAATACATATTTTTGAGATAACTTACTGGAGAAGAAAAAAACATCCTTCATAGTATAAATAGATAGAGAAGATGGTACCTCGACTATGTTTTAATTCTGCTTTTAAAACAGTTTTTAATTTTTCAAATGACTGAAATCGACTATTTGAATGTCCAAATAAATATCCATTTGAGTCTTCTACAATGCCTTTATTGTAGATGGTTCAGTTTTTGATAAATTAGTACCCATAATAACAATTGTGATTTCAAGTGAATGTTCGAATATATACTAAAAAGTAAGAATGATGTTCATTTACAAAGTAAATATCTAGTATGAATTAACCTGCTAGCGTCTTATTACGAATGAACAATAACGAAAAGTAATTTACAGATGAAAATGAATGAAGCAGTAGTGTAGGTGTAAAAATAAAAATTGCATCGAAAAGAGAAAAATGTCTAAAACATGATAAATATTGTTTTGTCAGTTTTTGAACATTAGATAGGCTTTAGATATTTATAGCAGCAGAAAAAGAGTAATTGACGAACGTTACCTTTCGCATTCAAGAAAGAAAAAATAATAAGAAGAATAACAAGAATTCTCTGACGGATCATCTTGTTTCGTTATTTTTCACGCTAATAGGTCTGATTGCAGCGATCTTATGAGGAAGAAAAATTAGTCCTCTTCTATACTGATAAAGCTTCATTGCATCTTTAGTCATTAAAGCTATTGTAGATGTTTTGCAGTATTAGTATTCTAGTAAGAAAATCCATTTAGTTAGAGGATGAGCTCACCCGTAATGAACCTATTGTTCGCCTAAAAGATAGGCTCATGACTGAGAGTATATAAATGGACCCAGCCCTACCTATAGAGTGAGCAACAGAAGGATGAAGAACAGTCTAGGATGAAAAATGTAGTACGCGTACGAAACCTCTTTGGCTGGCAGGCGCTTTCCCTGAAAAAATTCTCACGACGCACCTGATTAAAAAGTAAGAACTAGTTTCAATTCGGCCTTGCGCGATTCTAATCTAATATCTTTTCCGTTAAGCGCGGCGAAGAACAACCGCTTTCCAAGCGCTTGCTTTCCAGTTGTCTTTTACTGATTGCCCATGCGCTCCAAGAAAAATTGTCAATAAATTACCATTGGCGGGGTAACCAATAAACCGTTCCTTCAACCTCATTTAAAAAGAATATGTTGAAATTTGATGCTAGAAGATAAGATTGCTTTATTTTCAGCTTGACGTCTTGAAAATTGTTCGTCACTAAATTCAAATTTGAATCCACTGCTGATCTAAAGTATTTTTGCAGCGATCTAGAACTAGACATCATTGGCTATTATGATCCAATCGAAAGTAAATGAGTCACGACACGTAACTAGTTGATGACGAATCTTTTCCTCTCTGGATTTTCTCCCTTTTTATACCAACATCAACACGAGGCTTATTAATCTTTTAATCCCAGTGTTAAAAGTCACAGTAAGGCGTACATACTGAATATATTAATAGTATGTAGACTTCACTTATTCTGTGATATACAAGAGAATTTCTTCGGTGAACTTCATTGAATGAAAGCTTTGGATTTACACAAGAACCAAATAGGATCTCATTTCCTGTTCTTTTTCCAACTCCGATACACGTACGGAGATATTTGTCACTCTATACTATAGAGGGGGATGTTTTTGCTAATATCTCCGTACATGTACCATAGCCGAAAAAAAACAGGAAATAAAAATCCTATTTGGCTTTTGTGTAAATCCAAAGCTTTCATTCAATGAAGTTCACCGAAGAAAGTCTCTTGTATATCACAGAATAAGTGAAATCTACATACTATAATCGATGTTTGTTCTTAACCAGAGCTGCACAAGGAGCAAATGAATATTTTGTATTGAACCATTGGAAGAAGAAATCTAAGCTTATTTTATTCAGCGACTAATGAGTTGCCCTTTCAATTTAGCGCTAAACCTATACATTTCAATGTTCCCTTTTGTGTAATATTAAATTTCTCGTTTGTTTATTTAAATTGCTTTTTTTAGAATGCTTCCTCGTACATCAATACTTCTACTTTCGGTGGTGTATCTCTGTGTTTTTGGTCATGAACAGCAACAGAGTGGCAATCATGCATCACAAGGCAACACGCAACACGTTGAGCATGGTGGAGGAAAACAAATGCAAAATCAGGCGCATGATATGGAGTAAGATGAAAAAATAAGGTTTGCTATAGTTTATCCACACTGTAACCTCTTTTGTTTTTTTTAGACACATTCGACATGATCTCGAAGGACAAGTGAATAAACCAAAAGAAGAAATGACTCCTGAACAACAAAACTTTTATTATTTTAAATTACATGATACTAACAATGATAATCAGTTAGATGGCTTGGAAGTTGTATCTGCTTTCAATCATGTCCATGACGGTAAGCAGATGAATTTTTTACTAAACAAAAGCTTTTATTTCCAATCAGGAAAACTTCTCTTATATTATTGAAAGGATAATTGGGTAAACAATTTGAGTTTGTTGCACAAGTAGTTTACCGACAATATCGTTTTGATTAGCCGTGCTTGTTAACACAAATGCTTGTTTTCGTTCTACTCTAATAATTTTGGTGTCTCCTTTAGATGGTGTACCTACAAATGATAGTACAGATCCAAACCAAACACCACCCACACCTCCTCCTCGATTAGCTGATGAAGAATTGATGCGTTTAGTTGATGATATTTTAAAAGAAGAAGATCTTGATCAAAATGGTAAGACTTTTGCTTTGTCTTTCGTTTGCGTATTGGTTTATTTCTCAACAAATTTTTGTCACTTTTTTTAGGCTTCATATCATATCAAGAGTTTAAACGAGCAATCGAAGGTCAAGGATCACAAAAATAATTCCATTCCATTACTGCCGGTATCTAGATTTATCTGTAATTTTTCAAGCGCTTTTCTGTAGTTTTAATGAAATGCAAGAGAATTTGGTCAAAACTCTTTATATTTTACTTTTCATGCTGTTTTTGGGTTTGTTATCTTTTTCCTCTGTTAGAATGAGCTTTTTTTAATTAGTACAGTGATATTTACTCTCTTATTCTCATGTTAACACTAACGTGTATTCCATAACAAAATCTCAAAATTAGATGTGAATACGATGGATTTGTGTCGTTGTTGTTGTTGTTATTTATTATTTATTATTCATTTTTATGTGTCTACTCTCTTTTTCGTTATTTTACTGCTGTCATTTTTCTTATTTTTATTTAATATCAAAACTAACACGCACTGATACTAGAATGTTTTTTGTTTTGAGTCATCAAAATTTTACGTGTAAACTATTAGTACAATATTTTGGAAAAATAATTTATCACTTTTTGCAACAATTTTTATTAAGAACAAAAACTAGTTACAATAATTGAAAACACCATTCCATACTGTACTTGTGTTCCTGTTTGTTTATTCTTTTGTGTTAATCCATATTGACTTTAAATAAGAACAAATAGTTTTCGTTTGTATCAACCTATAAACAAACTTCCAATGCTGATTGTTTTATTTTATGATTATTCTTCTGAGTATGAAAATCGTTGTGAAAAGTGATAAATTATTTCTGCAAAATATTGTACTTACTCGTAACATTTAAAGTAACGTAAGGTCAGAACATATTTTTTATGTAGTCGTGTTTCTTAAATAAAAATACACGAACAACTCAAGGATGTAGGCAAGTTGTAGCACAATGAATAAAAATAGACCACCGCATTCATATTTCATATCATGAAATTTTAAACATTTTTTAAATTCATTGCTCACAGTTTCGCAAAACTATTGCTTTTTTTTCTACTATTCCTTACCCTATGCATACTTACGAGGGAACCTCCGGAGATGTTAAAAACCTTTTTGAATGCGACTATTTTTAAAATGTAGGCTCTCATGGACTATGAAGAACTCCAACTTGGTTCGGGCACAATCAGCTTTGTTGCTGAGATATCGAATTTTCCCCATGGGACCTGGATTTCTACCAAAATCAGAATTCTGAATTTCATGTTGAAACTTATCGCATTTTGCAGCCCAGACCGTTTGTAGCCCGATGAAAAAGGCCCATACGGAAAACGTTCTTTCACCACAGTGGAAAGGGGTTTTCAGCTCGACCTTTTTTCATCGGACTACAGATGATCTGGGATGCAAAATGCGATAAGTTTCAACATGAAATTCAGAATTCTGATTTTGCTTGAAATCCAGGTCCCATGGGGAAAATTCAATATCTCAGCAACAAAGCTGGGGTTCTTCATAGCTCACGAGGGCCTACATTTTAAAAATAGTCGCGTTCAAAAAGTTTTTTAGCACCTCACAAGGTTCCCTCGTTAGACATTTATACTCGTAGACACTTAATCTTAATGCTATAGTTTTTTCAGCACTTGAGTACTAGATATACATTCGATGTTTTAAACCAAATAATGAAGAAAAATCTAAGTGCATTTTGATAAAACTCACACTCATTTTGGAAATCTAAAGAAAAATTTCCTTTCTTTGTTGTGGATTAAATTCAAAAATTGTTTTGTTTTATCTGAAAAAAGCTTAAATCATATTTCATAGTTCTCTGAAGAATGAAAGAGTTAACCACTACAAAAATGATGATGTCCTTCTAATTATCACCACAATACGATAGTTTGTTTTTGTACTTATGTATTTTATTCTCAAATAATGAGTTTATTTCTTGATATTTTAATGGATTATCCTAAATAAATGTCAAATACACGGTTTTAACAACAATAAATCTACCTTGTTATCATTCACAAAAAAGGGAAAAGGTATACGCTGTTTTGGTTAAAATTTTGTTCGCAGGAAAAAGTGGTGCAAGATTTTTCATTTCATTGTTTAAACAAACATCTTCTTAACTGGAAAATTTAATAAATTTGTTTAACAAATTTCATAAACGTCTATAAGTTGTTCTTGAACGAGTTTGTATAGGAAGGAAAAAACCAAAGGTATAAATATCATTCTGTAGTTTTATCATCGATAAAACAAACATCGTTATCTCAATGTACTTAAAATATAAGTGTCACTGCACGATGAATTATTTCATCGGTGAGAATTAGAAATTTATAGACCACTCCATATTTTTAAAAAATGAGACGGTTGATGAAGGCTGGAAAAGAACAGGACAGTAGGAATTCTGGTGGACAGAATCTTTTTTTGTTGACTAATAACATCTCGTTTTGTTTATCATTTTTGAAAAGATTGTGATGAACATTAGTCTTGCTGTAGTAAATAAGTAAATATTTATTTTTTAAAGTTTAAAATGAAACTGTATGTAACTCGTCATTTTAGTTCACAATGATTTGTTGGTACGTATACGTTGTCTTTCCATGTCTCATTACATTTGTCTCGGGTATGACAGCTATGAACTATCGACCGCCCCGAATTCAAATGGACCGTTTATCTTCTCAACCTGTGATATCTAAATGGAGCAATCAATCTGATTTTTTATATAATTATAACACTGCTTATATGCCCATGAGAAATGATGCTAACACAATGATTTTGGCTGTTCGAGTTCAAAATTTGTTACCCAATGCGAAAACAATTTATGATGTTGCACCAAGTAAAATCGCAATTAGTAAAAGTATCGATGGTAATCAGTTAAAATACACATATATACGTGAAGAAGATGTTATCATTGATCCTGATGATCAACCTTATCAAAATACGGGTGCAGAAGATCCACGTATTGTATTGTACAACAATACTTATTATTTGTAAGTATAAAAAATTTCATCAGACACATAATTGCAACTTGTCTTTTGTTTTAGATTTTATACGGCTGTTAGTAAAACGGAAACAGGTGATTGGCGAGCTCAACTGGCATTAGCAACATGCAATACAACTAGTGACCCATTGAAAAAAGAATCATGGCAATACCATGGACCACTTTTCGCTGATTATTTTTGGAGTAAAAGTGGTTCACTTTTGATTCATAATGAAACATATAGTTATCTTTTATTTAATGATTCAAATGTCGCCGTTGCTGTTTCTAAAGATTTCATACATTACGAACATACAGGTAATCTGTTATTTGATGTACGAAATACTCATTTTGATTCAGAATTAGTAGAAGCTGGACCGGAACCATTGCGTTTAAGTGATGGTAACTACTTGTTTCTCTACAATTCTGCTCGTCAAACAACGATACCGAATCCAAAACCTGGCTGGAGACTGGAATATAATTTAGGTTGGGTAATTCTAGATGGTAACGATCCGTTGAATGTTCTTGCACGTAGCGAAGAGCCCATCTTCTCTCCTGAGCTTGATTGGGAAAGATGTGATAATGAATCTGGAGATTGGAAAGATCTTGGATTAACACCGTTGGTGGTGTTTGTTGAAGGTTGGAAACAAATAGATGAAAATCGATTTTTAGTATGGTATCAAGGATGTGATTCGACAACGGGTTTAGCAGAGTTAAAAGTTGTTTTTTGATTATTTTTATGTGTTTTTATTGTAACGTTATTTGAAGAAGTACCAGTTTTGCATTTAACTAAACTGTAAATTAATTTTGATAAATACAATGTACTTGCGAGAGACCCTTGTCAGATGCACAATCGACTTTTGCCCAAAATCTATCGAAGTATATGTAGTTGAGACTGATTACGAATATGAACACCGTTTCTACCCATGATGGGATTTTGGAAAACCAAGATTTTCCAGAAATCTTTGATTCTAGGTTTTTTCTTCAAAACAAAATTCTGATGTGGCTAGCTTGTAGAGAATATTGAGTTAAATATGTCCACAAAGTTTCATGTCTATCGAATGAGTTTTCGAGGAGTTGCAAAATTTTTAGTAATTAGTTATTTTCTATGACTATCAATTACCAGATGAATTTAAATGCTCCATAACTCCAGCAAAACCGATTCGATAGTAGTGAAAATTTCGGGAGATATTTTGCTCTACATGGTGGCGGTTTCAAAAATACTACGAAACTTTTTCTTCTGTTTTTTCTTTCGAAATGAGTCAGACCCTAGGTCAACCGTTGTCCGTGAAAATATAACCTTGATATTTGAAGTGTTTTACCTGTTTCAGTATTTCATCTCCTAACTTAAGAGTAATTGTTGGTCGACGAAACTGAATGAAAAATAGCATAAGTTCTGATTTTTTTACACTCATCGACTGTTGAGATAGTTGTCAATAAACTGTTCATTTATGCAGAATATGCTATCCTTTTTCCTGTGATAATCATTTCATTATATTTTAAATGTAATGGTGGCGTCAAAACAGTATTTAAATCATCTGCAAATAAATGATGTTCAAATGGGTGAAATAAAGTAGACATTTGTTTTGACATGAATCAATATGTACAGTAATCGGCTAAGTATTGATCGCTTTGTGGTGTTCCTTTATCTATTCTGATGTTATTGAATGATTTCCCATTGAAATAAATAAATACTTGACGATTCATAAACCAATTGTATATCCATTTAATGTACTGAATAGAAACACCCAATTCAAATAATCTAATACATAATAAACGAGAGTTCATTTGATTAAATGCAGATTTGAAATCAATAAATGATGTTGTTAGTTTATTTGTCTATATTTTTTCTTCATCGTTTTTTCGTGTAAACATGAAGGTAAGTGCCAACTTTCGTTAGATTTTCTATACAAGCGAATAGTTTTGTTCTGTTTTTTTCTTGTGCCATAGCTTTGCTAAATTAAACTAAACTAAACTGAAATGATATGTAACAATTGTTCTGTGAAAACAAGAATGACAAACTAAAGGAACGCTAATATGTTTTTTTCACTTCGCAACATGGTTTTTGTTTTGTAGTAGCATTACTAGTGGTTGTCATCATAACCATTTGAAATAAATAATAAATGTATAATAATAGTAAAAATATTGCTTTCATCTATTTATAAAACTACAAAACAGTGTGTTGAAATATGATCCGTTTATTATTGTATTATAAGACAGTTAATTCACTTTCAAAATTTATTTCTCAATATAATAATTAGTTTTATATTATTTGACGTGATCTACATGTAATTGTATGCAGTTTATAAACAATCATTTACTTCATGTTAATTAACAGTTTATATTTTTATAACAAAATGATTAGATACAAATACTTGGGTTAACCTTCCCTACTCTTGAACTTATATTTTTCATTTTCAGGAATGATCGCTACTTGTTATTATTTGTTTTATTTTCTTTATATCTCTCCCTTTGTGTATTTGCAGATGTGTGAAATTATGTTGTAATTCTTTTTGTAATATTAGTTTATAAAAATTTGTCATCATTTGAGCGCGTTTTATTTCTGTTCTACTAGCTATCTGTGAAATGATGCCATTTGGCTGTCCATCACTGCACAGTAGGGATGCTCTCTCTCTCTCTTCTGTCTTTCTCTCTCACTTATATTTCATATATTCTAATAGACAAAAAAACTAGGAGAAAGAATGCTTGTGGCAATTGTAGAACAATCAACGAAAAGTTATTTGATATGTGCACGAGAGTCCTAATGAGAAGAAACCTGTTCTAGTAATTATAGATAGACAATATTTTGTCTATAACATTTGACAAGAAGAATAAAAAATTTCCACTCTAAAGTATAACGGATGTTCTAGAATAAATGTTACCCGTTTAGTATCACTGATTTGACTTGATTCTTTCATTAAAATAAAATATTCTCCGTACAATTCTCTACAAAATATATCTAAAAGTGTGCTTTATCTCGTTTAGATATACTTCCTAAGAATCGGATTATTAAAAACGCTTCTATCAAAAAATTTACCTTTGTGTTCGTAAAATTTCATTTTATGGCTTTTATATTAAGCTTTCGTGATATTAATTTCTTTTCAGTCAGTTTTATTGTATTTATAAAACTCTACTCTCTCTATTAACTCTATGCTAGTCTGCATTATAATAATCGCTAAATATTACTTTTCAAAATGGATGAGAAGAAGTTTGATCGGATATCTATTAATTAATATTGCTATGGCGGTAGAGAAAGTAGCAGAAATCTATTTCGAAAGAAACAATACATCATGAGATAGAATTTTTTAAAGAATGACGTATTTCTTTAAAATGACATTGAACAAAAATCTAGCGATGAATTTAGGGAGTGGAGCGTGTGAAAACCGTCCTCTTTTACAAGAACAGAAAACTTTCGTTTTCCATCAGCAAAAAAAATATTTTTTATGATTTTTGAATTGTCCACAGACCCTCTGCCACACAAAAAATTTTCTGCATCGGCCACTGAAGGAGTTAATTATAGTTCCAAAAAAAATAACATTTTCGTAGAAAAAATAGACAAATGCAGTGTTTTGTCAACGTTTGCACATAATATAAGAAGTACAGTTTTCTAGAACACTCATTCAAAGATCTTTGTAACTATACAAACTGTAGTCAAACATAATCCTATGCTAGTTATACTATCCACTAAGATAGGAAAGTGTTTGAAATAATAACATGCCATGTAAAAAACAATTTTCAACGAGTTTAAATGGATATTAAGATGAATTTCGTATTTCTAAATCATCAAATTGATAAATTTCCAAATGTTAACATTCTACATCATGGATGGTTACGTACTCGTTGATTATTGCATAAAAATAACAGTACAAGATTCATGCATCGCAGGAGACAAAAATATCGTTAAAAGATGGGAAACTCAAATTACGGTACAACTTTAATAATGAGATTGTCTTGAATTTATGAAATGTGAGAAAAATGTCATCTCACTGTAATATGTGGTAAAATTTTCAAAACATTATAACTTCTTATTTCTTTATTGTGCATGAAATGTTTTTACAAACATAGATTTCTAATCTGATATAAGTAGACTACAAATTATTTGATCTATTTTCTAATAGACATTTGGTTGATCAATCAATAAAAATTCTTGTTCAATATGTTTTTAATGTTTTGATCTAGAAACAACAAACGTTGACAGTCTTTTCATCCAATCGAGTATGGTACTGAAAAAAGAAATAGTCGAACCAATAGCAGAGATGAGAAATATTTTTTTTTAATGAAAGTATGAGAAATTTATCGTATTCTGTTTAGATTGTTACTATTTTTTTTTTTTCGTTCCGTCTGTAATCATCGTGTGCAAAGAGATTAGAGAGGCCCTAAATGGTAAAAGAAACTGTCGTTGACGATTATTTTCAAAATCTCAAGTGATGTGACGATAATGAGCATGGATGACGATAGTAAATAGACATACATACACATATATGCAGACATCGATGTAGTAAATCTCTCATTCGTTAAAAAAAAGTTCTTTTTTTTTCTTCTTGTAATATTGTTTTATTAGATCCATCCATCTATCTATCTAGCATTACGAACTTTTCCGTTTTCGCTTTCAATTACTCGAACCTCTCAGCAAATAACAAGGAATTTAAGTGTTGATTTGTTAACTTGATTAGTCACCTCAAATTATAAGAACATTATATAAGATAAAGAGATAGATTGAGAGAGAGAGAAGAAAAAAAATACATATGTCTCTAAATCATATTTTTAAGATTGTTAAAATAATAAGTAATTAAATACAAAAAAATTAAGTGGCCTCTAACACAATTAATAATAGAAATAGAACAATATATATACATAATCTTATTTTAACAAGTATACAGTACATGTCAATTACATCAACATTAAACACCGGCACGAATCATGGTGGAAGTAGTAGACAACATCCAGCAATACCATGTTTAAATACAAATTTATTACATGGAACAATTTCAAATCACCATCCTCATCATCAATTTCTTGATCAATCATTAATTACTTCATCGTCGTCATCTATAGCAACAGTTACCAATCCGGCAAATGTAACAGCAGCTGCTGTGGCCGCCGCTGCAAGTATGGCAGCAGCCAATTTTAAATTATCAGCCGATGAATATTCAACATTTTATTCTATTAATCGAAATAATCCCGCTTCATCATTTTCAACATTATCGGCCTCATCGTCAGTACCATCTAATGGAAACATGATTAATACTACACAATTTCCCACATCAGGTATGATTTCAGTCATTGACAAAACGAGTTTATATGCCTATTTTTTGTGTTTTGTTTTTAGTGCAATCCGATGGGGCCTTTAAGAAAATCAAACATGAATCGTTGTCAATCAATCATCCCCATTCATCACACCATCATCACTCACATCATCCATCAGCACACATATTGAATATTCAAACACCAAGTTTATCTCCACATTCCTCTAATTCCAGTCATTCATCACAATCATTACAAAATCCGGCCACTTGTCCAACACCAGCACGTCGACGACATCGAACAACATTCACACAAGAACAACTGGCCGAGTTAGAAGCTGCCTTTGCCAAAAGTCATTATCCCGATATCTATTGTCGAGAAGAATTGGCCAGAGTAACAAAATTGAATGAAGCTCGAATTCAAGTGAGAACTCAAACCTTTTTCTTTATAACCTGTGCTCGACTTGGCCAATATGATTGCACTGTAATTTAATTGAGAACTACCATAGTATTCCATTTTTTCGCTTGGGTTGTGCTTTTGATCATTTATTAAGTTTGTCTGTTAGCATGATAAATGGAAGAATTGCAGTTGATGTGTACCGTTTCGATGAAATTTTTTTCGAAAAACTGATAATAATTCGAAGAAAGCCGACTGTTACAAGTAGCGAATCTTCCAGGGAGATAGAAAACGATATTTTTCCTACGATTAATCATAAGAGAAAGTTAAAACTCCAAAATTTTCGAGTTCATCCTTGAGACGGTGTAAAAACGGGCTAAGCCCCGTTTTTTGTGTGATTCTTAAGGTACTGAAAGTTCCCGGGAAGTGCACGGCTAGTTTCTGCTCAACGAGAGCTTTCGATTGGTGTATAGAAAAGCTGGATTTGATTTGGTTTTGGCAGTTTTCTATCAAAAATATGCTTTTCTTCCCTCAAAATGTAGAGCCCGACTAGATGCATAGGACTACAAAAGAAACTTTTCTCTAGGACGATTGGAATCAGTTTTTGCAGTTGGAACAAGACTGAAGCGTGACGTTACTTTTTAGCTGCAAAATTACGTTTTAAACTGAGTATACTTTACTTTTCAGGCTTCGATGAATTTTAATGAAGTTTATCTGGCAAAAATATTGCGCGAAATATGATGTTACTATTTTTTAGCTTTTTTCTCATCTGCGGGCTTTTTCGCACGGTAGGCAAAGTTATCTTTACAAATAAATTATATAGTTGTGTAACCTAAACAATTCTCTACCCAATCACAAAAATAGTTTAAAAAAGAGTTAAAAAAATATATACAGGAAGGATTTGGTTGCGGTCACCAGAGGTATGCCACACAAAATATCATGAAAAATGTGCAGTTTTAGAAATATCCCGGGACGGATGAGAGATAGAACCGTACTTTTAGCAGTGTAACTAGGGTAGAGTGACATAAAATTTTTTATTGAAATCGGGTAGGTAGAACGAGAGATAGAAGTTTGACCATAATTTTTTCTGGAATGATACATATCAACTGCAATTCTTTCAAACACGTTAAACGACATATGTTTCGATCTATCTGAGAAAAAAGTCAAACTTTCGCAGCGGAACTAATCGTTAGCTATCTAAGTCTAACTATTCATAGAATATATTCTCCATACAAGTTTTCTTGGAATGATCGGTCTAGTGCATCTTTATTTTCAGTTCTAATAAACAAATGTTTTTGAACTATAACAAACAACCCTACATTCTGAATAAGATTTTTTTTAGCTTTCATAAAAAGCGTATGTGCAACTAGTTTTTAGTTTTAGACATGTATTGTAAATTTTGATAGATAAGAGGAAATGTTTTGTCAATCTTCATATTTGCTTTCGTGAAGCGAATATTGATGATATAGCTTGTAGCAATGTGTATATATCTACGTCAAATGTAGAAAGAAAACGGAGACATATAGTACTCTATACTCGTCATCATAAATATAGATGGAAAACATTTCTTGTGAAAAAATTATTAATTCAATTATAAGTCCATCATTTTTTTTCTTGTTGGTATATAAGAATAGTTTCTAATGAGTATGTGCGTTCAACCGAAGTTTGTTAGAAGATGATGATGGAGGTTTCTTTATTTCTCGCGTCAAATACACTAGAGACTAAGAGAGAGAGAGAAAAAAAGACAAAAAACAAGAAACTCGTTTTCTATTTAATGTTTTCTGTGTGATGGAATGAAACAGTAGAAGAAGAAGAAAAAACATTGATATTTTTTGCTCTCTCTCAATAAGATGAAAAAGAAAATTTATTCATTTTACTACTACTTTAGTTCGGCCTCGTTTCCTCATTCAATATTTCGTGCATAGCTAATGAATACATACGCTCAAAAAAATCTTTCCGTTAGCTGGAGAATCTACCAGTTATCAAGATGACAAGAGAATTACTGATTAAAAATGTTCTAAATTAAGAAAAAAATATTTAAATGTGTTAGTCGTAATGTATTAATGAACTGTTTCTGGAATTATTTATTTATCTTTATAGTAAAGAAAAACAATATATTGTATACCACAAAAACAAGAAGTTCTTATAAACTTTCTACTTAGTTTCTTATTATTGATATAACAGTATCACAGCTCAAATTAAATCTCATCTGTATATAATATTCCTAATCTTCCACAGTTTTACTTTCGTTGACTTACGCAATTTAAAATAGAAATGAGTGCAAATAACTGTTAATGGAATACAAAACTCGAACGGCAGCACTACTTTTCTTTGAAATACATAAATATTTCTTATTTGTTCGGAATAGGCTCTCTGTCATTGGTTCATCACACGTCACTAGGAAAACTATAGACGATATAAACAAATTTCCAGTCATCTTTTTTAAAACATCCGTAGAATCAACAGGTAGAATCAAATCATATGTCTGTTTTATACAATAAAATTTGAATCACCTAGCTTATATCTAGTCTTCTTGTATTCTATATCATTAGAATCGTTTATTTCAATAATTTCTTTCATGTAGGCAGGAATAGTGAATTACGATCCATTTCACATTAACAAAAGCTGTCAGAGTATATCAGATAACTCTAGATAGGGGCTAGTAGTGTAAATTTCGATGCGATTGATTTGGTTTTATCTTTTAAGTTGTCCAATAATCGGCGACTATAAGAGCGTACCAGTAGTTTCAAGCGACTGATATAGGTTACAAGGTAGAAGAAAAATAATTTATAATTTTTTTCGAGTGCCAATTAAATACCACCGCAAGTTGCAAAATACAACGGTATAAAAAAGAACGATTTAATCATAATTTTTGACGACTAATTGCGAGTTTCTATATAAAATTCCTTATTGATCACGATTAATCATTCAATATGGGATGCATGACTCTTTTTTTCTCTTATTAATAGGTCTGGTTTCAAAATCGTCGTGCTAAGTATCGAAAACAAGAGAAACAATTACAAAAAGCATTATCACCTGTTTTATCACCATGTAATGCAATGATGCGTAATTTCTATCAAAACTCAGCTGGTCGCCCCTATCAATATGGTAGTAGTTTACCAAATCCTATTAATTCAATGAGCCGTTATCCACCGATGAGTTCAATTTCAATGGCATCAAGTGCTTATTCATCAATGCCACAACTTTCTCCTATTACAGCTAGTAATTTGAGTAATATGGGTATTAGACAGGTAAAAATTATATTCATAAAATTTCTCATGGTCTATAAGTTACAATATTATTTTCTTCTATAGGATAATCTTCCATTTCAAGATGACTGGTATAATAAAAGTTTATCCTCTTTTCGTGTTGATCATGGTTTATCAAATTCTATGTTACATTATCCAGCATAGAAAGAATAATTTGCCCAATGTAATTTATAAGCAGAGAAAAATGAACAGTGTGCGCAAAGGATATCAGCAGGACCTTAATAACTAACTATAAACGCATACTTTGTTCTCAATTGTTCAAAATTTTTCTATACATACAGTGAATGTTGATATTATATGTTTTTCGTACAAAAAAATAAATAAATTAACAAAAAAAGAATAAAATATATACTCAAAAAGGAAGGCGAAGAGCAGTGAAATATCTCCCACTTGATTAACTTATTTTTCTCAGTTTTTTTCCGTCATCTTTTTCTCTCAAAAATTTTATGCAATAATTTCATTTATCCTCTCGATAATTTAATATTCAGTTTTTCATACAGACACCTCAAACCAAATAATGCATTTTGTTCTCTTTTTGATGAATATCATCAAAGCAATTAGATAAAACAAAAATCAATAAAAGACCAATATTTGTTTTAAGTATAATGTTAAATATTAAAATGATTATTATATTGAACAAAATTAACGTTCAATTTTCTTTTTGTTTTGTACAAAATTATGATAAAATAATTTCGATTATATACGAACAAAAATCTTTCTTGTAAAGGTAACGTTTTCGATCGTATTTTTCGATACATTCAACTGTTTTCTCGTCTATTTTTTTTTTTTTTTACTTTACACATGTCATAGTAATCAAATTGTCCAAATTCAATTTTGACCACTTCATAAGATAAAAAATAGAATAAAAAAAACCAACGAATATATTTTTTTGTTCAACGATGAAGGCGTAGAAGCTGAGATAAAAAGTAGAAAAAAAGATTATTTTTCAACGAAGATAGTCATATACTGTTGAGAATATCTGGGACAAGACCAGCAAGTATTTAACAAGTAACATAGAGTGTCTCAGGTATGTAGAGTTTTACTTCAGACATATAATTTTACAATTCCACGTACTACGGATGAAGATTTGAATATCATATAATATGAGAGTTTTTACTCTTCTCTCCGAAAATTATGACTTAAAACAAAACTAGTGTGCAATATCTTTAAATAATGTCAATTCTCTAAAATTATCATTCATCGACCATTAAGCTGTTAGTTGTCTTAGTTTTCTATTCTAGCACGATCTCGCACGTATTTATAATCATTCAAGTTGAACACTTATAAAATTGCTAAGCAATTTGTTCAATTCATCTGCATTGTATCACACTCATGCTTTAACTTATTGTAGGTTTTTTTGAGGGATAATGTGCTCTCCAAGAAATCTTGCAGTTTATCTTATGCTTTTACAGATCACATGAAGTGAATTCTTTTAGAAAACAATCGATGTTAATTGCAATTATGATCTTCTATACGAACAATAATCAAACATCAAACTTTCCGCTCTAACATTTCACTTAATTTATCATTGGTCGTGAAAACATTTTCCGTTTCCATTTTCTTTTATCTATCGTTTGTCTAAGTTGAAGAGCGAAATATAGAGTGAGTATCATTTTTTTTTCTTTCTTTTGTTCGTTTCCATTTATTTTTCTGCACTCTCTCTCTCTCTCTGTCTCTCTCTCTCTTTCTTTATTTATGCTAATCTAAACCATTCAACTATTCTTCCTGCTGATTTAGACGAATAACGAAACTATCCGATATAATGTGAATTTAACAGCTATGACTATATTATTTCTTGTTTATATTTATAATCCACGCTTTTAACTTTGAAAGAAATAACAGGGCAAATCTTGTATTCATGTTAGACAATTATAACACGTCTTTATGCAAGAGTAAGCAAAACAAACTGCTCGTATTCCACGTTTTAGTCTGCGTGAGCAGTAGAACATTAGTTTCTGGAAATAAATTAGATTTAAACTCAACGTATAAGTTGCAACTTTTTTTTTATTTAAGTAAACAATGGTGCATTTAAAAAACCTAAACAACCAACAATTAATCTCGTTCAAAACTCCATGCATTGTGAATCTCAACATCCAAATGTCTGTACTGGACGATTACAATTTCCAACGTCAGCAGCACGTCGACGACATCGAACAACATTTTCACAAGAACAATTAATTGAATTAGAAGCAGCATTTGCTAAAAGTCATTATCCTGATATCTATTGTCGAGAAGAATTGGCCAGAGTGACAAAATTGAATGAAGCCAGGATTCAGGTTAGTTTCTAATGTTAGAAAATTCACTACTTCTCATGTATGTTAACAGAAAAATATCCAATTTATTCGAATATAAATCTGCAAGAGATATGCTCTAATTTCGCCATTATCTTTTAGGAAATATGAAATATTTAAAAGTTGAGGTAAAGAAATCTCATTATATTCTGTCTATTAGTTAACCAATTTTTACAACCAGAACTATAATTGAGAGTTTAAACTTGCTTTATAAATTCTCTTGAGAACTCAATAGTAATCCCAAAACGGAACATTTGGCGATATATGTAATCTGATTTCCGATTTTACGCCCGGTTTGGCACGCGTCTATCTCATGTTCTTTACAGTATTCATAACTAATCAATTAAGAAAATCATTTAACCGTCTAAAACATGGAAACATCGTGTGTGTAATATTCTAACAGATTTTGTTCACACTTTAGAAATGAAACATGAACATGACATCAATCATTATTCTTCCACTCGTCTTTTTTTTCTTGTTACATTCTCTAACATGAATTCTCACTCCTAATAAAAAGTGCCGCTATATTTTTTTTTATCACAAGGAGTTTATAAATGAACAAATGGTCTCTATCCATTCTGTTCAATACACTCTTGTTCGTCATTTCCAAAAAAAACAACGGACTAGTAGCAAGAAAGAGAAAAAAAGAAAAAAATTGAACATATGGGAGTATGTTATGGGTGTCATTTCAGCCTAACAGGAGGTCTATAATAAAAATGTATTCTTAAGTATTTCCACATGTCATCTAAAGTGTTGACACTGATTTCGTTTTCTTTTGCTCTAATGAGCGTAATCAAACGCAATACATATACTTCTTTTGTCTTATTCGAATGATGACATTACATTTTAGGTTTGGTTTCAAAATCGTCGTGCTAAACATCGTAAGCAAGAAAAGCAAGCGCATACACCATTTACACGAGAACTATCATCAAATTCAATGAAAAATTTTACAAATTCTTTTAATGATGTATTCAATATGAGCAATGGACGATCATCACAGTTAACTGGCACATCATATGTACCATTTGTAACACCTGGTGTCGTTATATCTGATCCTCATCTACGTCATGTAAGTAGATATCATCTTTTAACTCTTTCCCGTTAACTTTTATGAGTTAGGTAACCTTAAAATATGTTATTGTTATTTTTCTTTTAGGACAATCCAAATTTGACAGTTGACGAGCATTGGTATAACAAAAATATGCGTATGGACAATTTTTCTTCCGTGATGATGCATCACTATAATAACAACAACAACGTATAGCTAATATTTTCTTTTACTTCCTTCTATAATAACAGCTAGAAGAAAAGTTTGCAGAATGTGGTGAAAGGACATAAATTGAGTAAAAGACAATATATTAATTATCATCAATAAATCTGTGATGTTCATTGGCACAGAACGAGTTGATATAACAACTCATCCTATCAATAAAAGAAGAGAATATCGATTTTTATGATAGTAATGTCTTTGTCTTACAGAAGAAACGCATTCATTTTACTCGACAATGCATTTCTATGACATTTTTGTTGGAGAAAAAAAATCGTTATTAAATATAACACATAATTTAACACTTAACAAATCTCAAATGAATTCTCATTTTGTTTTAACAAGTATTTACAGACACATACAAAATAAAAGAATAGTAAAAAGTGACAAAGACAAAACTAGTTACACTATTAGATTGAATATCATTGAAGAAAATCATTGTAGTGTTGAATTCTAATTGAGATTTCATTCGAAGTAGTTTATTTAGAAGGAAGACCTTTTGTCGAAAAGAATGTAAAAATATGAATAAATTTTGTTCATTTCAAAGACAAATTGGAGAAAAGAAGGTTATTCTGACATTAAAAATGAGGTTGTTCAACATTTATAATTTACAACTAACTGTTTGAAAAAGGGCTAAAGAGAGAGCTATTTAAGGCTGTTTTACTCTTACTGAATGTATTAATTGTTGCTGACACTTCATTATTATTAGTAGAAGCGATTGTATGTCTGTAGTTATCACCTTGATTACTAAAACCGAGTTGAGAATATATCAATTACATATAAAGAATAGCTAAATATACAAATACAAATTTTAAGATAGTACATAGGAAGATTTTGTGCATAATTTTTGAGTCGTCTAAATACAACAGAAAAAATAAGGTGAAAAATGTATTAAAATAAATTATACGTACCTTAATCTGAAAGCATGTTCACTGGACATCATTGCTATAGTTTTTCTGTTTCAAGTTGAAATCATTTTTTTGTCAATTTTTTTACAATACAACAGCTTATTTTTGTTACAATATAGGAACGCAACATTTCGGAAAAGAACGTAACTTTCGACAAGCATCTCTATATGTCTAGTCTACATTAAAATGTTTCTAAAACTTCTTTTTGCGAGAAGCGAAATCCAAATGTTTTGCTCAGAATTCAATAATCTACAAAACTAGACTCAACTCGATTAATAGACATTTGTCTTTCTAAAGATACGCTCGTTAAGAGTCATCGTTGACGTATCTAAGATGTTATAAAATAACTTATATTTTTAACGCACATATGGCCTCCTATTCGATTCAGTTTTATTCGCTGATTTCAAATATGGCATTAGAATTTGTTAGTGACTAAAATTGAGCACACATGGTCGAGATTCATTTATGCAAGTATCTTTTTTAAGATACTTCTTTCATTAAAAAAAATTTCCACTAGTGGCATACAGTTTTAGACTAAGAAATTAATATGGTAGATAGAGCTCACACTCGCAGTTTCTGATTAGAACCTGATTTTCCATGCTGTTCAGTTTTTTCAGATCATTTTAGTATTTACGTGTAGAATAAATATGATCGATTTTTTGCGTAATCAATCCATTTCTAAACTTAATTAATTTATAATTATAATTAAATAGTTTTTCATAAATGACCTATTGTCTGCTCCAAAAACTGACCCCAAACGTCCGATAAATAATAGGTGTATAGAGCGTTTATTACTCTACAAAATTATAAGCACGAGAAAGTTCTACGGTCCTTCCTCATCATACACCACTTCTTCTTCTTAAAGCATATAGTAAAAAGATAACGAACGATCGTGATCCTCTGATCTCACGAGGGAAGGGACCCAAGTTGCAAATCATTTTTTTGATGAAAATAACGAGGGAATATCCTGAATTGTCCCGGTGGGATTTTGGAGAAATACATGGGGTCTGGTAGAGCTAAGTCCACTGATCATAAATATGATATTTTTAGCTGCCACCGGTGGCTTGTTGCTGAGTTAGACTAGTTTTATTTTACTTTGGTAAAAAAAATGACCTATTTTTGATCGATCACAGCTTTTTGCAGATACATTATTCACATTCCAAGTAAGAATATCGAAGCTGTCCTTAGGCTTTTGTTGGCTATTTTTCAGAAAACCAGCTCTTCAGAAAACCAGGGACCAAATCCAGAAAATTTTTCTGAATCGGCCATTGTTTCGAGGACATAAAGTTGACTATGTTCAGTAACTTTTAGTTTCTCAAAACAAAAGTCAACAGCGTAGGAAAATTTCCCAAAAAGAGCGGCTACGTTGGTTTCGATGAAAAAATGTTGCAGTGGGATACTTTGCAAAAATCATAGTATCATTCAATGTTATCTTGAAAAACGAAAACTTATGGAACATAGACAGTTTTGCGTTCTCTACAAAATGACTGATCAGAAAAATTTTCTGTATTTGGTCTCTGGTTTTCTAAAGATACAGTTTTCAGAAAACTGGTCAACAAAAGTCTAATGGCAACTTCGATGTTCATATTTGGAATCAGCATCATCAATTATATATAGTCTACTTAGTTTCATCCAAAAGTGATTTGCAACTTGGGGCCCTTTTCTCGTCAGTGCATTAAATTCGTCATTGCACGCTCTACAAAACCTGATAGATAACGTTTTGGTTTGGCTTATTTTGAAATCCAACAGAATCCCTTAAAATTAACATGAAGAAAGTATAGTGTGAATTACAAAACAGATTCACTGCACTAAACCCTCGCAATTTAAGCTGAAACTAAAAATAAACACACATAGATTAAAAAGAATAAAGTACTAGTGCCTCGACTCCTGTACTAGCGCTGTTGGTAATTCATACAGTATTCAAATGTTACAATTATAAAACAACCAACGTTTATTGAAAAATGATCTTATTACTAGCAAAACACTACTCAAAGTGATAGTTGAACGATTCCGTACGATTTTCATTCGAATCAAATTGAAATTCTGTTTTATCAAATGTTCTTAGAATGTCGTTATTAGTATTGTCCAGTAGCTAATTTATCTTAATTTGTACTAAGCACTAAACTTTAAAACTCATAAAAGACGTTTTAGATAATAAATTGAATTTTGGGATGAGAAGCGCACTTTTTTCACGCAACGTCATAATATAAAATATATCAAACTACATTTAAGCTAAGATTCTGTCACTAGAACATCAGTCGCTTAAATGTGCTAGTATATATAGTATATATAACAGGCTTCGTAATAGCAAAAATCAAAAAGTAGGAGCAGGAGTAGGATTTTGAAGCCTGTTATGGTAGAATTTATATCAAAAAGTAGGTAAAGTAGCTTTTAGCTTTTAAGAGAAGCTCCGTCACAGCACCGACTATGCTGTCCGGAGGAAAATTTTATTAAAATGAGACGTCAGCGAGTTCTGTGCTATGTTTTTTTATGGTTTTGCACGCACTTTACGAAAAGCACTGTATTTGAGATCCGTCTCCTACTGGCTTTCTCCTCGGTTTTGATCCGTTGACCAAATGTAATAATTCATATATGGTTGAATAGAGCATTGAAAGTTACATCTGGTGGCATGCTTTTTTATCTTCATCGGCTCATATTAATGGAGAAAAAATATACATAATTTTGTGAAAATGGCTGGAAAATAGGTATTATGTATGGGACAAGACATTTTTCTCCTACTTTTCACAAGTGAACCTTTTTAGTTTTGCGTTTAAAAACTGCATATGACTCAATGCTGGCTACCCATGTCAAAACTCGATATAAATTCTTTTCTCCTAACTGTTTAAAATAGATCTTTTTAAAAACAAAGTTAGACCAGTTCGTGGAAGGTACCCTGAGTGGATTTATATATGATTTTTAGACGGTTAGGAGAGAAGAATTTATATCGAGTTTTGACATGAGCAGCTAGCATTGAGTCATGTGCAGTTTTTAAACGCAAAACTAAAAAGGTTCATTAGTGAAAAGTAGGAGAAAAATGTCTTTTTACCTGTGAACTTACTAAAAACACAGAAAATTAAAAAAGTAGGAGAAAATCCGGAAAGGAGGACATAATAGGACGATTTACAGAAAAGTAGGACGTTTATGAAGCCTGATATAAGGATACTCACTCTAACGTTATTTTCAGAAATCAGCCCGTGATCTCCGATCTGCTTAGACACTAAACATGTCCACTTCCTGTTAAACATTTACATAGATTTGGGCATCAAAGGTGCTATCTATAACGATCTGAGGAGCGGAGAAAAGCTTTTGCCTCGTGCTTAACAATCTATTAGGGTAATACCCTTCTTTTTGAAGATGAATTTGTGTCTTAGTAGATTTTATTGGTAAAAAGAAAAGCGGAAAAAGTGACAATCCTGTTCGGCACTTATTCTGAAAACACGAACAGTGATATTGTCAACTCTAACAGATTGCTGATGCATTTTGCTCATCTCTCTTTTCATATGAAGATTGTGATTTAGCGTATTTCTCACTAAAATAGCTTAAATTTTAAGTTTCTAAAGCGTTGAAAACTAATATTGAGTTCAGTTGATGATCGTTCATTATCACGTCAAAAATCTTCGATCAAGAAATGTTCAGATATCTTGAGAATTTGCGAGATCGACACGAAAAACAGTGAATACCGTTTACCACCGACGTCGTCGTCTTAGCGATCATCAATCATCGAATTACTATACTCACTCCGGTATGCCGTGCCGCTTTTACTTTTCTTATAAAGTTTTTTTACTACGAACTTTTTCCGTTGTCTGCTTTTAGCCACAAATAACTGCCACTAATAGTGGCTAAAAGCAGGATTGGTAAAAAAACTGATTTTTGAAGAAAAACTCCTGATTTTGAAAAATTGGATTTGGGCACCCTGTGTAAAATTCACACATTTTCTTATCTGTGGCAAATTTTTTACCAATCCTGCTTTTAGCCACTATTAGTGGTAGT
>CAJNOQ010001646.1:0-29697 GCA_905250885.1 Didymodactylos carnosus | reverse complement strand
AATTTTGAAAAACTGTAAAAGTCTAAAGTATTTACGGCGAAGAGAGAGATTTGGGAGAGAAAGATGAGACACAAGTAGAGAACTAGAAAAACGGAAGTCAAAATTGCGAGAGATAACACGAGAAGTGAGTTTGTTTACAGAATCAAGCACAGTAAGAGAAAACGAACTGTCAACTGTTGCACCGAACTGTTGCATAATTATACATCAAATTGTAGCTCTTGACGAGTTGATTCTAATGGTAAAGGAATTTGGTCTCGATCTAACTTTACATTCGAGTGATACTCAATCTACTTGAAAAATTCCTGAAGTTTGATCGCGATTTTCTCCTAAATGCTCCGAAAATTTTTCGAGATTTTTTCAGAATCGGAACTACTTAGTAGGATATATAACTTTACCCATATAACTCTACCCTCGGCACTTTCCATTTTTCAACCTCAGTTTTCCAGAAATCCTCTTAGAAAACTGCGGTATGGAAACACAAAGAAGCCTCAAGAAACGTTGAAATATATTGAATTCTTCATGCTGAACAAGAATATAAAGTCATAGTAGCTCCATTGCTTTTCATGAAGCAAGGTTTTAACGGGTTTTCTAGAAAACTGAGGTTGAAAAATGGACAGTGCCGAGGGTAGTTAAATGGGTAAAGTTATATATCCTACTAAGTAGTTCCGATTCTGAAAAAATCTCGAAAAATTTTCGGAGCATTTAGGAGAAAATCAGGATCAAACTTCAGGAATTTTTCAAGTAGATTGAGTACCACTCGAATGTAAAGTTAGATCGAGACCAAATTCCTTTACCATTAGAATCAACTCGTCAAGAGCTATAATTTGATGTATAATTATGCAATGTTTCGTTCATTTTCACCGACTTCGGTTTCACCCTCACCAAAAACTTGAGGTGTCTAGGAAACCACTTTCCACATGTTTTTTCAAAAAAGCGTAAACGAGACCTTTAGATTATTTTTGATGCTCTACACGATGGGACAAGTGGAATTTTCGCGGCAAGAAGCTCTGTATAACGTGGACGGACCTGTGTGGAAGCACCCCAATGTAATATAAAGCTAAACATAAAGCTGCACACCCTCTGAAGATTCGAAGGGGGCTGGAAGTATTTCCGATCTATTCGCTATGATAGACTATTTGTATTCTGTAAGTTTTATTATCGTAGACAATATTTTTTGTGTTATCAAACTTGGCTGATTTCGGACGACATCTATCTCAGGACTGCAGTAAAAGTTTGTTTAGCATTTTTCCTCTCCGCATAAGAAGATATTTCAGATCATCGCTCCCACGGTCAAAAAATTTTCTATTTTTCTCTCTTATGAGTGGCTTATCCATGGAATATCTGATTGTCATTTTTGCGTATATAGACAGACAACCATTTTGTAGGACCCTGGACTAAAGTCAAGGGAACAACCATTACATTATGTTTTCAGTTCAATTTTGATTTACGTAACAATTCACTACTAAAGAATGAAATATTATACTATACCGTGGGTGAATATAAAAGTGTACCGATGGAAACCGCAGGAAAACTAACTATCTGCTGCTTCACTTCTACCGTATCGGTTTGTTGCAACCACAAAAATGTATTTTCATTGAGTCTTATCCATGAGTTATAGTCTATACTTACGCAATGAACGATGATTAATCATATCTGTAACTCGCCTTGATGTTCCACTAACTATATGTTTTAGTTGCTGGTATACTCCAGACTAGCAACTAAAAGCACAGTGTATCATAGCATTAAACGATTACAAAAGCGAATCTTAAGGGTACCGACAAAATAATCTTTACCTAATTGCTTTGTAAATATATTTTGAATGTCAACATATCGTAGACAATTGTGAAATTAAAATTCAAAATATAGTTCACAAGCAATAGGTAATCATTTTTTTTCACGAGAATTTTGCTTAATTCAGATATACTATTATTAAACTTCTCAATGGATATACTTTTTGACTACTTCATGTTTAAATCTACTTTATGTAAAAACTTATTGTCGCGCATGTATTGTATGAATAAAACATATTTTATACGAAATTTTATACCTTTTTGCTATTCGTACAACCTTTTAAACTATATCTGCTCATAGCTGTACAGAGAAGTCTGAGTTTGCTGTATACATAAGCTTTACGCATAACTAGATTTAACTTGAATTTGTTCTGCTTGCCAACCTCTTTCTTTCTTTTTTTGCTTAATCCATTTATATCTATTTACGTATTTACTATTTATAGATTATTGTGTATCTAAATTTGCCATTACATTACATTATTACAACAGACAAAACAAACAATGTCCACAATACCTGAACGTCCAGCTAAACGAGCTCGTACTGTTAAAACTGGCCATGATTTAGATTCAGTTGATTTTGAAACCAGTGAAGATGTTGAAGTTTCACCAACATTCGATCATATGGCGCTCAATGAAAATTTATTACGTGGTATTTATTCTTACGGTTTTGAAAAACCATCAGCCATCCAACAGCGGTCAATAAGACCAATAATTAAAGGTAAAAGTCAGTTTTAATTAATTTTGTGCTAAAGTTGATCATATATAGAAAGAATTAAGCGAGTATTTTTGAGTAATGAATAAATTGAATTTTTCAATATCATTATTGAAAATTTTCTTCCTTTAGGTCGTGATGTTATTGCGCAAGCACAATCTGGTACTGGTAAAACAGCCATGTTTTCTATTGCAATGTTACAAAAATTTGATCCAAATATTCGTGAAACTCAAGCGCTGGTTTTGTCACCCACACGTGAATTAGCACAACAAATACAAAAAGTTGTTTTAGCAATTGGCGATTATATGAATGTCCAATGTCACGCATGTATCGGGGGTACAAATACAGCTGAAGATATGAGAAAACTAGATTATGGTCAACATATTGTTAGTGGAACACCTGGGCGAGTTACAGATATGATTAATCGTCGTTCATTACGTAAGTATAGATCTGTTTAGGTCTCAGCCCGAGAGCAGTTTCTTAAGAAAAATTAAGCTATATTGGAATAATAACTAGATTTTAGATGTTGTTTTCTTTTCTATTTCACAGGTACACGTCATATACGAATGTTAATATTAGATGAAGCTGATGAAATGTTAAACCTTGGTTTTAAAGAACAAATCTATGATGTTTATCGTCATCTACCACCAAATACTCAAGTTGTGTTAGTTAGTGCTACATTACCACATGAAATATTAGAAATAACATCAAAATTTATGACTGAACCAATTCGTATCTTGGTTAAACGTGATGAATTGACACTGGAAGGTATTAAGCAATTTTTTGTTGCTGTCGAACGAGAAGAATGGAAATTTGATACATTGTGTGATTTATATGATACGTTAACAATAACACAAGCTGTTATCTTCTGTAACACAAAACGTAAAGTCAACTGGTTAACGGAAAAAATGCGTGAAGCTAATTTTACTGTGTCGTCAATGCATGGTGATATGGAACAAAAAGAACGAGATGAAATAATGAAAGAATTTCGTGCAGGCGATACCCGGGTATTGATAACAACAGATGTTTGGGCACGTGGTAAGTAGTACTTTGCTATCTTTTCTAGTAATATTTAAGAGTTACTACTACATAATCAGAAAAATTTCATTTTCGAAACAAAAAAATTGTAATAAGTTAGTTAATTCGTGTTTTATCATAGGTATTGATGTACAACAAGTGTCATTAGTCATCAATTATGATTTACCAAATTCTCGTGAATTATACATTCATCGTATTGGTCGTTCGGGACGATTTGGACGAAAAGGCGTTGCTGTAAGTGAATCGTTTAATCTTTCAGAAATATATAGTTTAATGTTAGATTGTTTTTTTTATTTAGATTAATTTTGTCAAAAATGATGATATTCGTATTCTTCGTGATATTGAACAATATTACAGCACACAAATCGATGAAATGCCAATGAATGTTGCCGATCTTATCTAAAAAAATTATATGTTTTACACTAATATATGTACGATTTTTGGAACTTTTATTCATTTGCTTGATCTATTTCAGTGGTATACAAAAAGCTTACAACATTTTCTTTGTATTTGTGTGTGCATACCATTTCGTTATGTAAATAAAAAAGAAGAATGAATGATGAAATTATGCAAATTAGGAGAGGATATAAACAATGTCTTGTCTAGACATGTCTAACTGATCTATTTTGAGTTTTATACTGCTGTGCTTCTGGTATACACAAATCTCTATCAAAACATCTGTTAAAACAAACAGATTGCACTAAATTTGTCAGCTTCATAAAATAAAAGTAAGATCGAAGTTTGATGAAGTTTACTAACAACAAGAACAGTTTAAACGTTGATGTATATCTACCAGTGCATCAAAGATTGACGAGGATTCCAGGCAATACAAAACAAGAAAAATGCTCAAAATATGGTAAGACATCGCCGTAGGCAGCTATGTGGTAAACGCAGATTTCAGAATTTTGACTCTGATGTTATCTAGTGCTTTTTAGATTCAGTAATTTTCAATCTGTCAACACATCTGATTTTGATGTGATCCCCCAGGACTTTTTAATTCTCTTATCATTGTTTGATCGAGCATGTCAATTTACACAGACAATATTAGCGCAAAATTGAGAGCAACCTCTTACATTTCAATACACGATTTTCGAAAACTGCGTTTTTCTCACTCAGAAATACATTTTTCAGCGAAAATAAATGAGATATTCACAATTACCACAATTTTTCATCAAAATAGACATTTTGATTAATAGTGAGCCAAACGCGAGCAAAATCTACATTTCTAGGAAGAAAAATCAAAAATCCTTATAATTCGTTTTCTATCAAATGTGAGACAGTATACAGCAAATAATAAGCAGAAGAATGAGCGTTCTAAGTGGTACAAAGTAAATACTGAAGAAACCACTTTATATTGATTTAAAAAATCTAATCAAACTAGTTTCTCTTTCATATCGCATTTCATATGATTCAAATTCAATTTAGTATACGAGCACTTATTTCTAATGTATTACCTATCGTTCAGAATTTCATATATTTCCACTTTATTTGATATTTCTTGTTGTTTAAAGTCGTTTTAGACGCCATTTATGTCTGTTTATTGAAAGGCTTCTCAGACTGTATGATATGTCTATATTTTACTTAGTTTTTCGTTGCATCTCTTTGATTTTGCAATCTAACCAGGTTCTGATGTTCTGTTTTCCTTTGCGATTTTTCTATGTTTTCGAGTTTTTTATTTTTGCGCTCCATGAGCATAGAAATAATACAATAATATAAGACAAGAAAAAAAATGTCCTAATTGTTGCATGATTTCAATTATCTTTTGAAATAAACAGAAAAATAAAACACAACGTGTACTTTTCTCAGTTATTTACAACAGTAAACATTTTAACGTACATCAAAAACGTTAAGAGTTTTACATTTCAGCACCATACGTGAGATTTTGACAAGATTTTTCATCTTTTTCTCGCATAGCTAAAATTATGTAAGTTTGTATCGAAACAGAAATCAAAAGGACAAACGTATGTCTGATGTATGGTTCTCAAAACATTGTTCTCATTGCTACGATATCAGAATTTCATGAAAACAGCTTTCCATAGGTTTTATTGACACTAAACACAAATATGACACCAGAAAGCTTTTAAAAGAATTAGAAATGATTATATAGTTATAACGGTAGATAATTACGACAGCAACGATCTATATGATAATATATTGTCACTAGGCATGCACTCGTTTTATAACAGATATCAGAAAATCTAGAAAAATTGGAATAACACGGTTATCAAGAATCGTCCTCAGCTGCCAAACATCTCATTTTGTAGAGAAATGTTTGCTTTATGTATTTGTTCAACGCAAAAAAGTTTAAACTGAATTATGACACAAATATGAGCAATCTAAAATATCATTGCATAGTTATGCATGATAACTGATTAACACATATTTTTAGCTGTTCGTGTCCTTTCAGCAATTCAGTAGAAAAACTACTCTTTTCTCCTTTAATTTTTTGCTCGATGCAAATAAATAGATCAAATCCTTCTCTGTAAAATGACACGTTTCGCAAGTCCGGACGATTTTTAATAACTGCCTTATAACAGTTGTCTTGGATGTTCTCAAAGATAGTGAGAAAAATAAATGGTCCATACCTTGCAGGGGCGTCTATTCCCATCTGAATATATAAGGCATTTTGTACCACTTCGAAGGTTCGATCACTCAGTATACTACCTACAAAATTAATTTCTACAGCAAAAAAAACCACCTTACGTTTGTTTGAGGATCTCCCAAGATAGACGCCCCTGACACCTTGCTATGACAAAGATATTTCTGATTACTATATTTAGTAATATCTAGAATATTTAATTGAGAACTGAATGATTAAAACAAAACTGAAATTCAAATGAAACAACAATGAGAATAATATCTTGAGAACTGTACATCAGACCTACAACGGCTTAATCTGGAGATTTTTAATATTTTTCTCGCATGTTTTCACAGATTTTTTTTTTCATTTTAATTTATCCACGTTTTAAGAAATAAATTTGCTTTTAACTATTTATCTATTCAGTTGTCTAATTCTCAAATTTAACGATTTCTTGAATGCTCATATTTTAATTCAACAAGAGTTGAACTGACTAATACAATCCTATTCAACTGATCCGACTGCTTTATCCATGCCTGCACATCTACATAGATCACATCGTTTAAATACAATATCCCAAGGCCACTTTTCCCAATTGTCAAATGATAAATGATTTATATCATTTACTTCATAAGGTTCATAATTTCTTATTTTTAAAAAATGAATCATATATTTAATTGCCGCCATCATTTCATTCGACGATTTCAATTCAATTAATTTTCCAAATTCCATATAAACAGCGGGTATTTCTGTTTTATTAAATAAAATAGTTGCATTTTGAAATGCATACGCTTCAAAACCTTCAATATCCAATTTTAATATTGCACGTTTAAAATAGGACGGATAAATATCAATTAGATCATCTAAAACAATTGTATCAACATCTGCTAATACTTTTGGTGTAATTACTATATCTGGTATTATTTTAACGGGTGGTTTCATTTTATCAAGTATAGATAAATAAGAACCACCAATATTTTTATCAACAATATTCAATTGTAATTTTTCATGTTTAGTTCCAATAGCATTTGCAATAACTGTCACAAAATTTTCAACATTATTTAATTGAATTGATTTATGTAAACGTATGAGACTATCGTGTAATGGTTCAATAGAAAGAACATGACGATTTAATTGAGTTGCGAGCAATGTATAAAGGCCAATGTTTGCGCCAACGTCGATCAAATGAGTATTTGGAATTGCACGTAATAATCTTAAAAAAAAAGTATTTTAAAAATATAAAGCTATAAGCTATATATAACAAAAATAATTAGGTATTATTCAAATATCTATTATAAATTTTTTTATATACCTTAAAAAACTTCGTACAACAACTGGTTCCCATTTTCCATAATCATTCAATTGTCCACTGATATGTTCATCATGTTCTGGATTATATATACAAATTTGAACATCAGAAATATCTGATTCTTTATATTTTGTAAATGGACATTGAAATTTCCATGAATTTTCTTGTTTAACATCATAGAGTATAATATTGGGATTTGTTTTTGATTGATAATAATATTGAAGATCTTTTAATTTTACTGTCACATTTTTATCTGTTGATAATATATGAAATTTACCCAATATAAACGATGGAAATAGACGATTTTTATAAGCAATAATAAAATATAAACAAAAAAGTGTACAAAAAATAATGATATATCGTTTGATTAATTTCATTATTTTTCATTGACCAATAATTGATGTAATTTAAATACATTGTTGTAAGAACATCTGACGTTTTTATTAAAAAATAGATACGTCTGAAATAGAAAAAAAAAATTAATGGATCATTCTGAATTCTATTTTAATGCTAAATTCTTTACAAACTAGTACGTTTTAATTCATTTGTTTTTACTTGTTGAAAATCAGGTTGAGAGATAAGAGACAAAATGACAGACAACTTTCAACTCGATAAAAACATTCTTTTGAGGATTCTAATTAAGAACTATGTTATTTTAAACAAATGTTTTGTAGCAACAGATCGTCGTTTAAATGTTCTATTAAATAATGATCCATTATGGTTTTTTTGTCAAAATATGTTTCGTTAAAGATAGTTCTTTGTTCAAAACATTCATGATTGCAATATGAATTAGCAATCAGTTAAATATTTTATTTTTTTTGAACAATTTTGAAGTAAATATTTTGTAAAACAAATGAAATGATGATTGAAAAGAGATAGAATAGCGAAAACATGTGACCAAAATAATAAAATGAAATTTTTTTCTGTAAGATAAATTGGTTTGAAGATCCACGAGTATCAAATTTTGTGCCGCTCCTCAGAAATATACATTACAAAAATTTGAAGAAAAACGCGAAATAAGATTGATGATTTCTGTCGAGTTTTGATAATCTATTTCCTAAAAAGTAAATTCAAATATAACTTAGCATCTGTTTTGTGAAGAATTCTATGGCAAATATTTTGACAAAAAGGAGTTTTTTTTTTGAAGTCTCCAGATTGAAACTGGAAATTGAGTTGAATACAGACAAATAGGAAACGAGGTTCATTTACTTCTAGATCTCAAGAAATCAACAAAATGATAATAACTCATATGAACGTTCTCAATATAAACTCTTCACACAAACTGCTATGATTCATAGTGATTTGTGTGAAATATTAAACAAATTTGTAAATAATAAATGTACTGGTAAAGAAGCATATTTTTAAGAACATTGAAACATTTCAGATATAAAAACTAAAACTCATTAGAATTATTTCTCAGTAGAAGGCGGCTGATCAAAATCTTCGGAGACTAGCACCATCTTTAGTGTCAGACATTTTTGTAGTCTAAATATTCATAGATAAAGCTGCCGTTAATGTTTTTAAAGACCCATTCTATATCAGAGTTACTCATTTCTGATGTTAAAAGAAGAAATGCTTTTACTTTTTAAAGTTATTCCTTTTTCATTCAGTAGAGAATGCAAATCGACAAATATTAACATCTCACCTCTAATATGCACGTAAATATCTCAACTCACCATTGTTCCTAATAATAAAGGCCAGTTCATTTTAGAGTGAATGCAGAGTTACTAAAAAATGTTGGAATAAAATACTACAGATCTCTCTTAGCAGATTTATGAATTATCGCGCTTAGTTTTTGATAAATTCTCCATTTATTGTGTGATTCTAGGCGCAGTCAATTTTCACTAAAATGGATTGTGAACAATTACATCTACTATTAGCAGGTAAAATTGAGCGTAGAAATAGACGACCAGGATATAACATTCATCGCTAGTGGAACAACACTAGAGTTGAAACTTAACGGACAGCAGGACTGTAAGATTTTCTCAAAGAAAGCAAACTTTTTTTGGAAAACTAGTTTTCCCTACATTTATCTTTGATCCGTGGATGAGACTAAAGGATTCTGGGGTTCCCGATAGAAATGCACAGAAAGTGAGAGAAAGTAATGCAGTATAAAAGCTACATTATATATATTATACAAGACAAGTGAATAAAATAGCGCAATGACTATAGGTAGATCCGATTAAAACATTTTTTGGTAAGCTTTTGAACGAAGTTTGCAACTCCCGTTGAGGATCTATTTTAAGAGTAAATCACTGTTCAAAAAAACTGTAGGAAGTACATTCTGACTGGTGGGGATATATACCTAATAGAAAAATGTTCTTTTCAAGTAGTATCAGTTGTTTTCGCCGACTGCTGGAGAAAACCGCAGTAGTAGTTAGGATTCGTCCCAATCAGTAAACTTGTTGAAATAAGGTCTACTCGCAATTAATTGATATTTATTACTGGGCTCACTCTCAATCCGATTATCATGCTGGAAATCATTTTAATTAATTTAAGAATTAACTGATTCTTTTATTCAAGTCGACTTGAATAGTGTGATGATCAGATTAAGGTAGACAGAAGTATTTCGAATGAAAAGTTTTTTACTAAGTGTACGTGTACACGTTGTTTCTTTTCGAGAAATGTACAAATGTATGTGTTCGAAATCTAAAACAAAAACTAAGACCATTCATGCATGAGACTTTTAATATAGAAATAGTGTTGTCTTTCCACACAATTTTAATCTTGAACCGAATGAGACGTTTTTGAAATTTTCTTAAGGTATATTTAATCTTGAAATTTATATTTATTGTGTAAATCTGACTCTTTCATTCTTCTTCAATCATATATCTATATCATAAAATAGTATACTAAGGCAAAGTATACTGGAAATCTTGAAGAGCCACTAGTCGCCTCGATAGTGGAAAAAACTGGTCATCCGCCTCAAATCAATCAATCCGCTGCCGTCTCTAGTTGCAAGCTAACTAAAACATATGCGAAGCGCCACTGTTTCTGTGTGTCGTCTCTTTGTTCATAATATGAAAAACAAAAGTCAGTCAACAAATAAACATCATTTTCTTTAAACCGATCAAAATTTCCTGGAACAAATAAGTGTACATGTCAATTTCAAAACTGTAATGTTTACTTTGTTTTTTTCAGCAAAATGTGCAACAAACGGTATTTCAAATTTTCAAAATGTACGTACAGTTTGCATTAGAAACGCTGATAAGCAGTCAAAGTAGACGTGAACATCAAAAGTTACTTTAATTGGTTGTCAGTTATAGGTATTGTAAAAAAATTTAAAACACACAAATGTCAATATAATAGCTACTTGCTATCAATACAGACCACGACTGTCAATTTTCTGTCAATCCAATAGGCATACTCCAAAAAATATAATCAGTATTTTATCATACTTTCTTATTGGATAATTTATGCATTTTGCAGAAGATGGCGGTAATTCTGCTATGAATGCTATGATTGAAACTTTATTTCTCTCTAGATATCATGTCATAGTTCACAATGAAATTTATTGACAAAATTGTTGTGATTTAAATCCGACTTTGGGAAGAAGTCAGTAAAATGGTTTTAATTGGTAAAGTAATTCGCAAATGAAAGAGAGTATTATAGTGAGTAAATGAGTACGAGTATGTGAGTAATCGATTTCTTCCAAATATATTTATATTACTTCTTATTTTGATCTTACAGAATGCAGAAGAAGCAATCTTTTGATTTTCTTTTTATGAATTGTGATAAACTTTTTTTACCCAATTTTTCTTTTTTATTAATATTTTAATATAAACCATAAACAAATATTGGATAGAATATGCTAATATTTTTATTTCTAAATAAATTCGAAAATGTTTGTAAATAATACTGATAATGACCATTCATTTAAAAACTTCTCAAACAAGCTCAACAAATTAAAGAACAAGTCAAATCAAAAAGGTAATAATTCTTTAATTCAATTGCGCATGTTAGCAGAATAAAGAGCTTAGAGAGTCTATGCGAATCATTCCAACTATAAAGCAGATATAATGCGTAGAGGAGAGATAAATTTTTTGTATTTTTATTAGTTATCAATGTAACGATGCACTGCTTTAGTTCTAAATTGATTACATGTGTTTATGTTTGACCTCGAGAAACCTTTTCTCTGTATCATTTTACTATTCGTTTATATATACATTTATTAGATCAGATTTCTTCATGAAGAACACCAACACATTTTATTTGCTTTACTGTTTGTTTTGTCTATTGGCTCCTAAATGACACGAGAACCGAATTGCTTTCTAGCCACTTGAAACAGCTACTATACTATTGTTTGTACTATTTATTAGATATATATCATTATCATTTGCATCTTTTGCCTATTTCTGTTGTTTTCTCGTCCACCATCGATATATGATGCATGCAAAGAGAGATGTTTTGATATGATTAACAGACGGAAAGGCATGAAAGAAAAGAAAACTATCTATATTCTATTATATAGAACGGAAAGCATTTATCATGTTCTTTTCTATCCTGTTTTCCATTTTTTATTATTTTGTGATGATATTTAATTATCTGGTTGCTTATTTTCTCGTTATTCGATACAAATGATGTTTTTTTTTTTTGAGACAACTCTAATATAGCATTAAACGAGCTGCTAATATTGCATGTTATACCGAATTGAATAAATTAAGATATTAGAGTTGTGCGTGTGTGTGTGTATTTATGTACTGATGTGTTTAATTATCATTTGATAATAATATTCTCACTGAACGTTCGTCTCTAAGTATTGGTTTATAAAAAATAGTATGAAACATGAAAGGAACAATTTTTAGTGTGCACAAATATTAAATCAGATGGTGACAAATTAATTTTTGATTCTCTGGAATGCATGTTCTCAAATGGTGGAATGCTTGTTCCTTTCTAATAAGAGACAAAACAAAAAATAAAAAAAGACGTTATCGTATGATCGATTCTATCAATTTAAACGATATAAAGTAACCGGCAGCATTTCTAACATTATTTGAAATTATCTTTTGAAAATAACTACGTGAGAGAATCGCATTTTCACATAGTAATGTTAGAATGGATTTGAGTGTTCTAATCTATTCAACTTGTCTCAATTCATTTTTTCAATAACTCTTTTATATCTTTATTTTTCACTCACAATAGGAGACAAAAAATCATTTTTTGTTGTTGTTGTCGCTCTTAATCTATGCAAAGAGACATTCAAAGTGAATAACAACTGTGTGTATGTATGAAGGAAAGAATTTATAAAGCGAATAAAATGTTTGTACAAAATTGGTCGTGTCGTTAACAAATATATTGTCGCTTTTATTTGTTTAAACAAAGATCTCACATTTACACATATAGACTTAATTGTAAGCCTATACTCATAAGTCATATTTACATATATTGAATGAAAACTATTTACGTCTATAAGAGAAGACGATAAATACTTGTAAAGTTGTAATGAATCAGCTGTTCTAAAAAATAGAACGGATATAGTAAATGATAAAATTAAGTGTTTAATGCTGAACAACATTGTCTTTGTCATATATTTCATACTGTATTACTTTTAGTAATTTGTCATTTTTCAAGAATATTTACGAAAGATTTTTGATTTGTTTAGATTTTAATTAAAATATGATTTTTCTTCTTTATAGAAACTTTCATGATATTTATGAGCAACTATCTTTATGCAATATCGTTCGTGTTGTTTACAGTAGAAAGATATTTTTTTTTTTAACGGCTTGTTTTTGTGCACCACATACTATTTTAAATAATATGATGAACGACATAGTTCAATTATGTTTTATTGCGTATATATAAAATACTCGATATGTTTTTGCCTCATAATACATCTTAGAGTGTTAATAAATCACTACAAAATGGAGAAGACATTTACATCATACAAATTGCTGTCATATAAGATTTTTGTCGCATAATTTTTATATTTTCTCGTTTCCTTGAACAAATAAATGACTTTTACTCATCAATTAACCTTTCTACTGTCCTTTATTAGATTTTTGTTGATTGATGGATATGCCATTTAAAATTTTGTTCGCTTTTGATTTTCTGATACAGAAAGAGAGAATGAATCTTGTATTTTATCTTTAAGTACACGACATCGAATATAACAACAACAACAAGAAGAAGAAGAAATAAGAAGCGTTTTTTGGAGACTAAAAGTCTAGAGTTGAGTGGAGTGTATTCCATTCAATTTTCTAAACGTGTGATTTGAACCGTGAATATCTATCTATCTATAATTGATCACACATCAATTGATCTACAATAAAAATAACTGCGTGTACATGTAAAGGTGTGTGTGTGTGTATATCTATCTTATTTACATATATTTGAGGATTGAAAAAGAAAGAAAAAGTTAATATAACACTGTCATTAATTGAGTATCACTTATTAAATGAAACGCGACAATTAGTTGAGCATAGATTTTTCTCATGTTTTTTCGATTCTATTCGTGATGAATATCCGAATATTTCAAATAGAAAAAAAACAACAAAATTTAGCGTTCAATACACAAACTCGACATCTTTTCAGACTTTCTTCTTTTATAAAGTTCAGTCAATGTTTAATGCTATTCTAATTTATTAGGACTATTTCATATTAGTTCTTTCATTTTTCATTTTATATTGGTTGATGTAAAAAAAAAACATTTCAATGACAAGTTAGTTATTCTAAATTTTATTTAAAAACAATTTAGTTGATGTTCATTTATTCCGAAAAAAAAGAAAACACATATATACACACAATATGGCGAACGTCACTTATGATTTCCTTTCAATCATACAAAACAAAAAAAATAAAATAAAAGCCACTTTTTTTTCTCTCATTTTTCCCTTTTTTTTTTTTTGTTCCAAATCGTTGTTATGTGTACTACTTCTTTCAGCTCTATTCAATGTCTACATGTATCTATAATCATTAGATTCTTTTTTTTTGTTCTGTTTTTTCTTTGTATATAGATGGTAAAAGATATATACATGGGTTAAAATACTATTACTACTAGTACAAGGACAGTCCTTCCTCTTGTTCGGTTTGATAATTTATAACTTCTATATAGAGAGCTATATGCATATATACACACATACATATATATATATATATATATATCTAAAAAAAATAAAACGAAAAACTATTGTATTGTATATTCAAACTTATGGATAGTAAATAAAAAATACTTTGAATCTAAAAACGACTACACAATTAAGGATATTCTCTCACACATTTTAGAACTATGAATTGTATAGATAATAGTGGCAATGATGATTATGTTCTTAGTTATTTGGGTGAAGAAAATATGATGATGACCAAATATGAAGGTGAGAAAAAAAAAATGAGTAATAAAAAATAGAAGAAATAAGAAGAAGAAAAAAAGAAGAAAAACAAAAATTTAATATAACAAAATAATATCAGATTAATTAGACTGTCTATAAAATAAAATAAAAATAAGATGATAATCAATTATTAGTGACATTAGTTGTTAATAAGTAACATATGGACAAAGTTTCATCCAGTTTTTTATTTATGTTATTTATGTCTAGTATTGAAAAGAAAGAGTGAGAGAAAACACACACTAATATCAATTGTTGTTAGCCAATAGTAATTAGTCATTTGAAAAAAACTAAGCAGTGAATGTATTTCTACCTTTGCTAAATTTTCTTTGAACAATTAATAATTGTCATATTCTAGTGAGATAATCAATACTTCTAAATTGGGATGGAACGGGACATTGAAATAATCGATAGAAAAAAAAAATCTATTACTTTACACAATTTATTATTGATCGCATAAAAGAACATGTTGTCTTCTTACTGTAAGATTTTTTCAATGTTATAAGTTTCTAGTACTTTTGATTGAAATATGTGTGCATACTAAGAAACTTCAATATTATTTTCAACAAACAGTAAACTTACAACTATAGAGGAGAAAAATAATCCATACAAAGATGTAGATTCAGTCAATACCCCATAGATATTCAATTAAATGAGTTAGATTTAGTTCTACAGATGTCAAACAAATCAGATTATTTAAGAATTTTAAGTAAGAGTCTACGACTATCTGATTATTTTTGAATTATGTACATTTTGATAAGTAAAAATGTAAAGAATCTTGTTCCTCATCAGTGGTAGTTTATTATAATTGTGTCAATTAATTGGATGGTATCTTATCATATTATTTGTTATTGTAATAGAACAGCAACAAAAATGGACAGTTTTTCTCTTATTTTGAGTGTCAATTTGACACCCGTGTTCGTTGTAATTTGCTGTTCTGTTAAAAAAAAAGGTATAACAGGGTTTTTCTCACGTGATGTATCATTCTTTTGTCTATAGACATATGGTATATTAAGTTTTCTTTGACATCGAGAACGTTCTGTTGTTTTTTTTAAACCTCTTATGTTCTTTATGAAAGATTAATTATCATAATCCAATAAGTATTAATACCACTATAGGCCAATTGAGGTGTTTTCACTGTGTTTTTTGTAGTAGAAAAGTGGCGTAAAACATAAATATCGATCTAAAAACTAATTTGTCAATAAATGATTTGATCTTATTACTAGAATCTTTAATATATTCAGCATATTTCTTTGATAATAATATTTGTTTAAAAACATGAATATACAGCATATTTGTAAAATATACTTAAGAAATATATCTTTTTATTCTACCCGAAGATTTTCAAAGTCAACAATTATCAACATTTTGTTATATTATTTGCAGTAATTTAAGAAGCATTTAAGAATTCTAAATTTTCGCACTATAGACGGCAAAAGTGAAATCAAAACTTTACATTCACTTGTAATCCAAAAGAAAAAAAACAAGTAAAAAATTGACTGTCACTATAAAACGTATCAAATGTTGATCACGTGTATGTGAACATTTTTAGTTTAATTTATCTCATATATATTTGCATGTGTTTAAACCTTTTATTATAAGGTTATTGTACTTTTGTCTACATAAGAGTATATGTTGTCACTTTAGAGTTTTCATATTCTTGATCTAAAATTAGAGTTATATATTAATTTTAAATAGAAAATTTGATCTTTCAAAAATATTTTTACATATTAATGTATGATTCGATTCTAACATCGATCTCAAAAATACTATTATTTACAAAGTGTTTTTATTCAACAGTCTTTTGTATTTTAATAATAATCGCTTAACGAACTAATAGTATTTCAATCATAAATCTTCGTCTGTCGAGGTAATAAAGTTCCATTTTTTAAATAAATATGTACATAATGTGTGTGAATGGTGTACGTTTGCAATATTTTTTCTATTAAAACTAAAAATGTGTAAATTTCATTATTATTACCTCTTTTCTCACTCTCTTTCGATTTCACCTTTTTTTTTTTTTCTTTTTCGTATGTATTAATCATTTGACTATACATTTTCAATTTGTGTTTCTTTTTTTCTTTCTATTTTCTATAGACGATGTGGAACGGTCAGGTATTGATCGTTTTCTATACAAACCCGTATATTGAGTTTTTAATATAGATGAAAATTTTTATGTCGCAAAAGTTTATACACAATAAATTAGATCTCGTATGAATGTATTCTCTTGTGATTTTTTTTTGTTTTTTTTTGTTTTGTTCTTATTCGTACAATTTAGTGTTCATACCTTGAACACCATAATAGAACAAAAAATACTTTAGGTTCTCTTTTGCATGCTCTTTTATTTTATGAAATAATCATCACATAGTGTAGGTATCAAAATGCCTTTCCAAGTGGAAGATTGAAAGTAATGCCTACACTTGACACAAATTAAATTGTTGATTAAAATCTAATCTTCGTATTTTTGTTGAATGAATCATTATTAACATTTGATTTCACTTTAGAACAACATTAAAGAAAAAAAGTGTCAAATGTTCAACTTTCTGGAAGAAATGAAACAGAAAAAGACTAATTTTCTTGAATTTTTTTGTCAAATATCCTGTCGTAATCAATTAAGAAAAAGTGAAAGGTGTTTGCTTTTATTGGTTGTAAACAGGACTAAATAATTCCAAATTTCGCAACAATCATTAGAGTTGAGACTGCTAGTTCAAACCGTATGAAACGTTTTCTCAAATCCAACGTGTAGAGAGTTAGCTCTACCATTATTAGGAGAAAAAAAAGTAGTATTTACCATACAATATGGAGTTAATCTGTCTTTGACCGATAATGCTGTTGTCTTATTTTTTTTCCCTATATTGAAATTATTTAGTTTATACATTTTTTAACACAGTTTCTCTAACAGCTGTTAGAAGTATTGATTTCATCTTAAATTAGACATTACTAATCGTCTCAATTTCTATTAAATAATGATTACATCATTGAAAATGTCTGTTTCTTTTGTTTTGGCTTTTTTTGACACCGTTTAATTGATACCATTTTAATATTATTTTTCTTTCAATAAAAAATAAAAAAAGCGTCTGGTTCAATGTGAAAACAATTTTGTTATATTAATAAAAGGTAAAAAATATAAAAACTTATAGTTACATAAGACTTGACGTATAAATTTAAGACAGTTGTGTGCATAGACAAAATATTTGTTTTTTTTCTCTTAAATTATTGACTTAACAAACGAAATACAATCGTGTCCATTGTATTGTTTTAGGCTCATCTTCCGATTTTCTACTATTACTCGAAAATTTACTCAAACGAAGTATACCGCCAACAACAACAATTATTTCATCATCGAAAAAAACAAATCGTCTAAGACGTAGTAAGAGTGAAGAACTCTATACGAAAAAAAATGATCGAAAAAGACGAGAAAATGAATATTCATCAACATCATCATCATCAGCAACAACAAAAACTGAATATAATTTAACAGATATTGGTAGAGACAATAACGACGATAACGATAATTTAACATTTACAGATATTGACGATAGTGATATTGAAAATGGTGATCGATTATTGGAAAGAAGTCGTTCAGCACCAAGTAGTCCAACAAAAGTGTTTGACGATGAATTAGCCACCTTTTTACAATGTGATAATATACCAACAAAATCAGCAGGATTTATTTATAATGTTGATTTATCAAATGAACCAGTGATAATATCAAACACATATCAGGAAAGTATTGACAATCGAAGAGCAATAATTCGTTGTGTAAGTCGTTTTTGTTTCATTTTATTTAAATAATCGTTCTAAAAAATTGACGTTGATGGCAGAATATTTTGTTAGAATCTGTTGAGGTTATTATTGATTATGAAAGTCCTCTTTATCTATGTCGATAATTCCAATGAATTGTATTTAAAAATCAATTAGTTTCTCCCTTTTTCTTTCTTTCTCTCTCTCTCTCTCTCTCTCTCTCTCTCTCGTTAATTTAATACTGACATTTGATTTATTTCTTGTGTTAATGAATGGCATCTCTAATTTTGGAGAGCAAAAAAAAAAGAAAACAAGAAGAAATGCTAATTTTTATCTAATATAATTTGCATTGCTTTTTTTTTGTTGTAGAATGACAGTTCCGATGAAGATGATGATGATTATTCAAGTTATTTTACAGACGCACCGGAAGTAATACAACTAAATACTACAACGACAGCAACAAATTGTTTAACGATTGAAGAAGAAAACGAAGAAGAATTAGAACAAATAAAACTTGAAGAAGAAGCTGAAAGATTGTCATTACAAATACAACAGAAACAACAATTTGTTAATGAAATAATTAAAGATGATGAAAAACAACAGCAAGGAATAATTAAAGATAAGGATGATCGTGCAGATTTATTAGAAAATGATTTAGAATTAGAAAAGACAATGAATAATTTTATTATTTATAATAATTCATCATCATTCGATGATAATTTGGGACGATTATCGACTATTTATGAATCAAATCAAGAATCGGCCATATCAATTGGAGCACCTAGTCCAAAAGTTGAACATAAATTTGAATTGGACGATATCGATGATAAATTAATTGTCTATGATAAACATGCATTTTTTCCTACAGAATCCATTCAAGAATATTCACCAGTAAATATGATGAAATCATCTATTTTTAACACTGACAATACGATACAAAACAAAACAATGATCGAACAGAGAAAAGACGAGAAAAATCAACAAAATGAAATAAAGGTAATATTTAAATGTGTTCAAAGTTCAAAGTATTTATCAAAAATAAAACTTTATGTATATCAGACATTTGTGGTATTAAGATAGTGCGAAGTTTCGATGTACGAGCTTTTTCGCGCGATAATTTCGATAAGCTAAAATTGAAATTTATTGTAGATTGTAGAAAAATATACAAAATGTGTTGAAAATTTTGTGTTCTGAGACAAATATTAAAGTTTGTTTAAAAAATGTAGTAAATGAAACGGTTTTCTCTCTTGTTTTTTAGGCTGCTCATGATCCACTATCACAATCTAAAAAAATCGTATCCTCACCGATTATTGATCGTAATAAAATTCGTTCATGTTATGCAAATGCCTCATCCGTATTTTCATTGGATAATCATAACAATTTATCATATATATCGTCATCATTCGCCAGTCGTTTGTGTGGAACAGCTGCTTCGACTGTTTCTCACAAATCCGTTCCTAATACTACCATCACCACCACTACTACGCATAATTCAAATTCAGATTTTCCATTTAAATATAAGCAGCAGCAGCAGCAGCAGCAACTATTGTCAGATGATACTAAAATAAACTTTAAATGTCATACCTCTAGTTATGACCAACAGAAACAAATGAAATCATCATCATCATCACCCATTATTAGTTCAAAAATTCAACAACATCCAGATTCTAATATGACATTCTCCAAATCTCAAGTGATAAATGTCAATGATAGAGAAAAAGATTATTTTCTTGATAACAAATCAAACTCTATGTCTTTATCTGTACCCTTATTATCAATTTCAAATATACCAGATGAAATTATTTTACCAACTGAAGATAAAAAATATCAACAAACAACAAATACTAATCATGTTATGAAAATGAAAATGATTCAATCATCTTCATCATCACTATCTGATTTTATTGTTCAGACAAAAACAAGTAAGTGTTTTTGATTGCATTAATTTCATTAAGTTTAAAATTGATAGTATTGTCTAGGTTTTTTTTCTAGTAATAATAATAGTAATAAAAAATTATAAGAGAAAGAAAATTCTTCAATAAGTATTCAAAGTGTTTGGATTATAGTCACAATAGTCTTTAAAATGTTTCATTGATAAAAGCACAAAACATATTTTTAGATTCGTCAAGAAATATAATCGATTATTTTCATTTTAGCTCAACAATCGAATGTTAATCCTTGTATTCATTCACTAAATGATTGTTCTATGACGACTACTACCAATATTCCTATACAATCCTGTTCATCTCGTGTTCCATTACGTTTAACTGAAAGACGTCCATCTAATCGTATATTAACAAACGGTTTACTCAATTGTTCTACCATAACACCAATAACATTAAAACATCCACCATTCGATTTAGCTTTGACTAATAATAATACTAAACATTTATCAGTTGAAAATATGTTTTTAGCAAAAAGTGAAGAATCATTGAAACCCATTGTTGTTGATGAATCAACAAAATCTTCTTCTTCAACCTCCTCTTCATCATCATCACCATCAAGTAATAAAATAATGTCACGTTCTGATTTTGTTGTTGGATTGCGTATGCCAACCTCTGACCACTACTACCCATGGATGATCACATCATCATCAACACCAAAACAACAGTTAAAACAACATAATGAATTAAATCAACGAAAATCATCCAGTTTAAAAAATGTTTATTCAACAACACCAACAACAGCCAATACAACAACAACAAATCATCATCATTCAACAAATAGTGGTATTTTATATCCAATTGATTATACAAATAAAATAATAAATGATGATCAAAATACAAATATGATGTTAGATTTTAAATGGTTAACTAGCAATAATAATAATAATAATAATAATAATAATAATAATTATCATAATAATAATCAAATGATAGATTCATCACAACAAAAAATGCCAACATCATCTGATTCGGGAATTGTTATTGATCAACAAGAAGAAACATCATCCGGTGAACACACTGGAAAATACTCAAGTGGTTCCAGTGTAGACGTACGTATATAAAATTGTATTTAACATGTGAAATTTCAAGTTCATATATTTCATTTGTTCCTCTTCATTAGCTCTAAGTACAAATAAATTATTCGAACTAAATCATTAATTATCGTAAATCATTTTCAAAATTTACTATAAAGTGTTGCTTGTCTTTTTTTTTCAAGTAGAATGAGTAAATTTTATATTACCCATATAACATAAAACGATGATTAGAAAGATAGTCATCATATATTATTATTAGATACATCATGAACATCTGGAGGAGAAAACAGAAAAAAGATTTGTTTTTGATGAAATTTTTCAATTAAGATATAAGTATAGAAATGAGAGAAAAAATTGAACTAACCGTCGGATGTCAGTAACAATGATCTTATCTCGTCATTTGTCATTATTAAAAAATGGTAAGAGATAAATATATCTTTATTTTATCTATACAGCATTTCCTCACATAAATTAAAGATTTTTGTCATGTTTTTTTTCGTCAAGTGTGTAGAACAAAAAAATATCTATGAATATATTTTAAAAAAAAACAAATAATAAATCAAACAAAGAAACAAATTTTCTATGTCCTTCTATCCAATTTTTAGGACGATGAAAATTTTTCATTATTAAAACAATATCAATTGGAATATCAAGAGACAATTCAACATCTGTCGATTATAAAAAAAACAATTGTTGATATTGAAGGACGATTAAATGAAGCAATGAGAGAGGTAAATTTTTTTGAATCATATCACCCGAGAAATAATTTGAAGTAACTTAACGATCGTTAGAATGCGTTAAATATGAAAATAATCAAATATTTCATATTTAACGGATTTAAACGGATTATACGCAGTCAAACGTTATTTTGAAAAAAGAAACGATGAAAACTGCGTTTACACTTCTAAATTTAATACGTTAGGGAAGTGGATCAACTCATTAAATGTTTCATGATATTTAGTTCTAACGACCATTAACTGTTTCAAGTTATTTCATGGAACATAGGATAGTTACCTATGTTGTCTACAACATAATGTATTTCTATACTTTGTTAGATAATGCACCCTCAGATATAATATTAAAGTTCTTGTATAGCCTTTGTCGAAGAAAACATAATTTCAAGGATATTTAATAAAAGTAAAAGAGTTCTAAACAATAATTGTAAATAAATTATAAAATTCTATTTTACTTCTCGAAATTAAGTTTTTGATAAAAATATAAAACGCTGCGCTAATAAAACAAGTCTTACTTCTTTAATGTATTTTTATTGTCTGTTATTGTTGTTGTTGTTAAACAGCAAGAGTAACAGCATTTATCTAAGTTGTTCAAGATATGTTACTATTATTTTAACATTGTTACTGAGAAAGTGATTAATAAAACAAAAAAAAAAGGCCAACTATGCATAAGTCTGACTGATCTTTTTCCTTTGTTCTTCCTTCTTATTGTTGATTTAGTAGTTAGAACTGAGTGATTAGGCACTTTTTTTTCTCAACATTACTCATGTTATTCATATAACAGTGCGTGATACTAGATAAAATACTTATACTTTGTGCAGGTAAATCTAATTGTATATATTTGGCATAGTTTTAAGCAATCTTTTTGTCTCTCTGTTCCCACATTCAACATCAAAGATCTTGTTGCACAGTTGTTCATATATAGACAGGTTAAAATAATCTATTTAACATATTGGAACATCGTTCACTAGATGCTTTACAAATTTCACATTCTGTATCATTCATTTTCTTTGCGAATTGCTAAGTGAAACAGTTTGAATTTCTGTACTATATTAAAATTTCGGTTAAAAAAAATTGTCTAATTATGCATGAAAACACATATACATATACACACACATAGCGCCATACCTTTGATCTAAATGCAACTTCTGATACAATAATGATGCATTGGATAATGAGAATATTTCGAAAGTGAAGTTGAAGTTTGTTTAGTTGAAAAGTGTTAGTTAAGTTTTGGTGATAGATCATTTTGAAGGGAAGAATCTAATCTAAAAGATTGTCGTTTGAAAAAGAGGTTTGATCTTTAAATCCGGCATGATTTGTGTAAAACCATATTTGTTCATATGACGGGTAAATTTCAATCTTTTTTTGTACGACTTTATATGTCAGAATGATGAGATTCTGAAAAATCTGATAGTCTGAATCTTTTCTATTCCAGTCTGTTGCTCTAAGAACCTGATAACTTAGATCCTTCGTTTCTAGTATTTGAAAGATTAAGAAAAAGTCTGAATACGCGGTTACGGCCATTTTTCACTCGTTCTTTTCGATTTTCATGTATGTTGTAGAGTTCGATATTCTAAACATCATTCAAAAATAGTGTCAAAATCAGCTTCTGAGATACGGTGAAAGTTATTTTCTTTATCTAGTGTGATTTGTCCGTAGTGGTTGTAAGCATGACAAATCATATACAACTTTTGCATTAGTCACATGTATTTATCTGTACAATATTGTATTTCTTTGGCTAAAAATGACATTGCAAACTATAACAAACATTCGATGCGTGGTTATAATCACGCCAATTCACTCTGCAACATTATATCGATCTAGTATAACTTCAAATATTATTTCAGTTGTTCTAACAGTAATGTGATACCATTGTCACCATCATCATTGAATGGAATCACAGCTTTTGTTAATAGCATAAATAATTTTATCATGTCACTTTTTCTATTCTCTGGCAATAAAAGAAATTTTTTTGAGTCCACTAATTCCACCATTAGAATCCTAACATAAATAAACATCCGATTCTGTTCATACTACTACAGATAACAGTAGCGCAGAAAAACCACTATTTTTCATATGAATTAAGAAGGAGGAAGAATATTGCGCCTTGCATCAATTGTTGCCACTTTAGAGTATTGACAAGTATCCGTCTGAAGTAGCCCGATACCTTTTCTGTCACTGGCAAGTTTCTAACATGATGACTCATCTCTTGATTGACCATCAACTACAGCTATGTTCAGGACACAAAGGACTTTTCGTCTTGAACTTCTCACATAGCTTTTTCAGAAAATCACAAAGACTAAGTGAAAGAACTTTATCGTACATCACAACACGTCAAGTATCCTATCGGATAGATAATGCGAGGTATTAGGACATAAGTCACTGGGCTAAGTATGAAACACCTTTAAAGTGCATGATGAACAACATAGCCATTAAGACATCTCTTAATGGAACCATATACTAAAAATTTCCAAACGTCTAGTCAGTAATAATGATCACCATTTATGATTATCAAATAGTTATGATATGTCAGATTATTCTCTGTCAGATATATTATTTACGTTCACCATCAATATTTCACTCACAGATACAAAAATTCTATCTCAGCAGGTTCGACAAAAAGTTCATTTTTCATTTACACAAAGTTGTCTATTTTATAGTGTAGTTAATAATAATAATAAAATAATTTTAAATTTTTGGCAGTTTTAATCACGATTAAAATGTTCATTAACATTAATATTTAAAACATTTTACATTTAAACAAAGGCATGATTCATTAACTGGTAAAAATGAGATAGAATACTATGAAAAATGTATTTTCATTCATTTAGATAATTGACAAGGATTTTACCCGTTTCATTGTAATTGATAAGTGTGTTTGTCGTAATATGTAATAATTCTGATGACCGTGAGGCTTCTTGATACGTTGTCAACAAAAATGATGAGTTTATTACTTTTATTTTCTTACAGAGAGAGAGAGAGAGAGAGAGAGAGAATGATGATACTTTCTTTGGATATGTTTGACTATTTGATCTATATTATATCAATTCGCTCTTGGCATTAGCATATCTAATAACCGTTCTATCAACGTCCATTATAATGATAATCATCAAGAACATATTTCGTCTTTCATCTTAATGTTGGACAGAAGTTTATCCTTTCTGAAATTGAAGTTATGATGATTTAACATTTGGGATCTTCTTTTGAAAGATACTTATTATAAATTCAAAAGAAACTGGTGTACAAAGTTTTAGTTAAATTAACTGTAGGTATATTGAAGATCTTATTCTTCTATTTTTCTCTATAATTCTTCTTCGAAAAGTTGTGTTTGCAACATTTGGCTGTTGTTCACATAACAGAGACTAAAATAGTATTCTTTTCATTCTATAACAAAGAGTGAAGACAATATAACTTAACTCTGTCAAGTTCTTTTAAATAAAATGTTTCAATAATATAAGAACATTCACTCTTTCTCAAACATTTTCATTTATTACGTAAAGAATTTCGTTTATTTTTAGTTTTTTCTTCATCTCTTGAATTGTATAATTATACAGTCTGCCACCATAGCAATAGGCATTACCTTTGAACATTACATTTACAATATATATAAAGACAGAAAAGATAGATAACTTGACAATGAGAAACATATTGATGACTTTTGTCGCATGTTGCCAAACTAATAATATTAATCATCATCATTGCACATACACTATCCATTTGTCAAGAATAAAATTTATTAGATGAACTCCGTATGTGTCTTTATAGATGAATTTTTTTGTCTTTTCTCTACATTCAATAGTAATACCATATGAGAAGAGAGAAACCAGTTTTATTCTATTTATTCTTATCTTTTTTCTTTTTTTTTCAATCAACACTCTTGTCTATTGATCAATGTGAGAAAGTGAGTAAATCAGTCATATTATATATTTAATTATTTTTCTGCTAGTTAACTAAATATTTTTAAGTACAATTTCTCATCCAATACTATTGTGTTTAGTATAAGATGAACATATTCATAATTTCAAAGAAATTAAGTTAAATATGTTACATTTAACATAAATATTACTCTATCTCGTTTCTCTCTATCTTGGATATATAAATTGACTATTTTTAAAGTATCATTTGTATATAACATAATATGTTCTTGAAATAGTTTCCATTCATCGATTATTTTTTTTTTTGATTTTTCTAGCTTGAGATCGAACGTGCTCTAATTGAAGGTGAACATGAAATATTGTTTAAACAAATAATTGATGCTTCAGATGATGATCAACGAAAAATACATCAGTTATATAATGAATTACATATATTATTAGAAAAAGTGATGGCTGATAAAGATGCAGTAGGTTCAATGAATAATATTAATAATTATTAAACATTTTTTGTTTTTTATCTTCTAAAACTGAATTTTATTTTCCCATTATTTATAGATACGTAATGAAATTGATCGTACTCAACAAACATTATATAATTTTGAACAAGAACTTCAACTATTAGAACAATGTTTAAAATCAAATTCATCTCATAATGAAAATGATTTAATTGATAAGATAATTAAGTATGTAATATCAAATTATATTTGTCTACATTAGCTAATTTTTTTTTATTTAATATTGATTAATTTTCTTTTTTTTAGAAAAAAAGAAATGATTGAACAAACAAAGAAAAAACATGAAGATCTTGAATTTCAGTTAATGGAATTAGAAACAAAATGTGAAGCAGAATTAGAAGAAGCAGAAGAAAATTTTAAAAATGAACAAGATATTGTACAAAAAAATTCAAAAATACGTCAGGTAAAAATGAGTGAATCTATCTATTTGTGTAACAGAGATGAAAATTTGGTATATATATATATATATAGACTAATCTTCGAGATCTTGATCATCAACAACATATTATATTACAGCAAGTAACAACTGAAAAACAAAAACTAGAACGTGAAAGACAAAAACTAAAATGTTTATTTAAAAAAGTATGTGAAAACGATAGAAAAACAACAATAACAACAAAAATTCTTATTTATTTTGTTTTTAGAAAAAATTACATGCCAGCGATATTGAGCAAAAAATTAATAAATTAAATGATTCATTATCAATAATAGATAATAATCAACGTCATCATATGGTAAATAGACTATGAAAATATGATAAATTTAACGTTTATAAAAATGTCATTTATTTTGTATTGTAGAACGGTAATAGTCGTACGTTGACAAAAAATCATGGCGAAGATGAAGAAGATTTTAAAAATATTATTATTCCATCTATATTAGGAAAAAGTAATAAAAAATCAACTCATTATTCAACATCATTTAATGGACACGATGATTATGATATAAATAATGGAGATGGTATACTATTTTATAAATGAGATGATAAATTGTATAAATAAATTTTTTTTTATATATTTTTCTAGATATACCTTCGTCATGGCATTCTAAATCATTGATGAATGGAAGTACAAACAATGATTCATTATTTAATAAAACATATTTAAATGGTATTTATAATTCACTTTCAATGGTTAATTATCAAGATTTACCGTTAAAGTAAGAAGAGATACAATGTTTTAATTGAATAGTTGAATAAATAAAGTATAAGTCTATTATTTGTTTATTTTTCATTATTTTTAGTATGAAAAATGATGAATATATTCATAAATTAAATGAATTAAAAGAAATGATATCTGTTGCTAAATTAGAAAAAATGACCATTCTCGAACAACAAGTAAATAATTAAATATGATTAAAATAGAATTTATCTATTTTCTATTGTTATTTTCTCATTTTAGTTACGTGAAAGATATGCAGAATTAATTCAATATCAAGAAGAACACGCTAAACGTTTAGAATTAGAGAAAAAATTAGCTGATGAAGTAAAAAATAGAGATTATCTTGTTGAATGTCAAGTAAAATTGAGAGAAAAAAATCGTGTTCAGGTAAAAATAATATGAAAGAATAACATATTTAAGAATATAATTTAATATTTTTAATTTTAATTTTATATAAATAATTTTATTTAGGAACGTCCATTAACTCGTTATTTACCAATTCGTTGGAATGATTTTGATTTACGTCAACATATTTCAGAAGCTGGTCATCAATTAGATACATTAAAAAATATTTATGTAACATCAACATCATGTCGTGGTTTTTTATCTAAAATGGGTGGTATTAAATTTAAAACATGGAATCGTCGATGGTTTGTTTTTGATCGTAAACGTCGTTCATTATTCTATTATCAAGATAAAAGTGAAACAAAATTACGTGGTATTATTTATTTTCAATCAATTTTAGAAGTTTATTTTGATCATTTACAATCGGTTAAAAGTCCAGAACAAAAAATGACATTTATTGTTAAAACATTGGAGAGACCCTATTATTTAATTGCACCATCTCTTGAAATTATGAGAATATGGATTGATGTTATTTCGACTGGTTCAGAAGGTGCTAGAGAGTACGAATCATAACTATACTCTTTTTTTTTTTTGTTTGTTTGTTTGTTTTTATTCACTGTTTTATACCGTTTGATTGTTTTTGATTTTTTATTCTTGTTGTAGTCATTCCACGCTGCGCTTTTTCTATTTTTGTTTGTATTTTCAATAATGTACAGATTCTCTTTTTTTTTAGTATAATTTTGCAAAGCTACAAACCTTTGGTTTTTCTCTAGATACAATGTGTGCATAAAATGTTGGCTTTTTATATTTATTAGAAGAAAAAAAATCGAAAGAAAATGAAGTAAAACTTCTCCCAAACAAAACAGGATTTAATCAATTGAAAACTATCAATACGCAAAATGTAGCTGCGTCATTCTACAAAAGGAAGAGAATTGAGTTGTATACTCCTTCAACATGACTACATTAATGCAAGAATTTGTAGAAAGTATTGCTCTAACTTACAAATAAGAATGGTATGGCAATTAAACGAAAAAAATTAAAGAGATAGATTGAGATGGGACAAACTCATCCACGGCATTATTGTAAAGTCGATCAAAGGAAATGAAAAAATTGTATCGGAAGTCTAACACTTTATCCACAATTTCTACTGCAAATTTTGAGACTTGTCTCATTCGAAAGAGCATCGAATTTGGGCCATGAATATGTAGTTTAAAAGTTTTTTAAATACTGATGCGGCGTCAATGACGAAGTGGATATTATTGACTTTTGGCCAAAAAGAGAGTCATGGTCAGATCTTTTTTCTATAACCATAGATAGTCAGGAATAGGTGCAATTTATATTAAATATTTTACTACATAGTACTATCGAAATAATACGTATAGGAACAATTCAGCTTGTGTACGTAGAGGACACTATATATGATAGTTGTAAAAAGCACAAGAACAGGATAAAGTAAATTTGTGCTTTTTTTCTTGTTAACAAAACCAAGTGTAAATTTAAAATAGTGTCTTAGAATCAATTTTTGAAGCCCTATCGAACGGTGTATGTCTTATATGCTTAAACTGCCAGCAAAAATCAGAACAGAGCAATAT